>JASANF010014249.1:0-20267 GCA_030248245.1 Trissonchulus sp. WLG1_4
CTAAGGTAGTAGGTCCTTGACACCCCCACTGGCTCCTAATATAACTAAAGACTTTGAAAAACTTTAAAAATAAGCTATACCTGATCTAAACCCAACGTGGCTTTCAGGGGAATGTTTAAAAATGAATTTGGACTGAGATTGTGACATTGACTCTACCCTGATACCCCTGTTAGTGTTAGAACTATATGGGCTCACCTAAAAGGACCCAACTATTTTTGCCATATTTATAAATGGGAGGTCATTATGGGGACTTGTACTATTAGAGCCCGAGAGTTGTGATAGAAAACATCCCTCCGGACTTATGGGTGGAGGATTTGGGTGGCTGTGCCACCACGACCGGTGTTTCACGACATATAAATTGACACTGAAGTACTCTGGTAGCTACGCGTGGGCGATGAAAGGGTATAGTTGGCCCCCAAACACTAGGGACTTTGTAGACTGTACAATGGATCCGTAATATCTTTGTTTTATAGCCAGTCGCGGCAAACCAAAATTTTTGCTGGTGATGTTCACGTATATTGTACGCGCTATAATGTGTTGTTAGGTCACCCAAATTTTGTAGGATGTATGCGAATAGGGACAAGAACGATGTATTTATAAGTAGTTAGTGAGTTTGGAATCAAAATTTTTACCGAGGACACGAGTGCGAGAGAGTATAAAATTTTTGAGAGATATATCGATCGAAAGAAAGACAAAAAGTTGTTTAAAATTGGCCGAGCAAGGCACAAGGGGAACCTGGCCAGTACCCGGTTTGTGTCCTTGGCTCATGAAGTTGATGGGTTACGAGTTTTTGAAAGAAAGTAGAGAAATAAAGGTAAATATTGGAGTTAATTTTGACACGAATTTGGGTTAAATTATGGAGTTTCTCGCAAACGACACGAAGGGGTACCCCAAAGAGACACGAAATCCCATGGGCAGTATGAGTGAGGCCGGCGTTGGATCGCGACCAACAAAGGCATAGTTGTGTATGGGTGTGTGGGTGAACTAACTCACGATTGAGCTTTTACCGTTTCGGATATTCGGATTCTTGTAATGGTTAGCACTCTGGACTTAAATTCCAGCAATCCCTAGTTCTATCTGCTGAGACCTTCAGAGAGGGGGGCAGGGAAATTGCGTTAAAGTGCGAAAAATTAGTTAAAATTTGTAAAAGTAATTGCTTGTTTTGTTATTTGATTTTATTTTGTTATGCGACCAGCTGAAATTGTTTTATGTTGTTCCTTTTCTGAATCGGGGCGCCAAAGCCGAATTTAAAATTTAAAATCTCAACCATTTAAAATTGTAAAGTCCAAAACTGTCGTTGAAAGTACCTTTGAAAGTTGCAGGATTGAACCAGAACTAAAAACGATTTGGGAGGATTTAGGCAAATTATTTGGGACCTGTTTTGTGATTTGTTATGCTGGGTTTAAGCTTTTTCCGCCAGGGATTACGCCAAAATTTTAGGGACTAGTGCTTCTATTTGTTTTACTGGTTATTGTATTTTGTACTTGTTGTTATAACTGCTTTTCATCGCTCCAAAATTGTATCACTATGTTTTCATCTCGAAACTGTTATGTACTTTTATGTTTGGCCTTGGAAATATTTGCAGTGGAAATGTCCACTTCCACTGGTAGCAACCCGAGTGTCATGTATCAGAGCTGTCGAGACGCCACCTCTGCACAGGGGGGCACCTGTTGGACTAGCGAGGGCTGCCACTAGTGAAGGTTGACATTTCCACGATGAGAAATAGTCTCTTTACACTCTAAATTCACACGACTACAGCGCGCACATCAAAGACGCAGTTTGGCAATGTTTATTTTATTATTTTACAGCTTCTCTTTCGTGCAATGATTACGTAAGGCATTGGCTTTGCATTGCCTAGCTGATGCAATAAGTGCCACGTGGCAGCAAGCCAAGCCAGGAGCTAAAGTTTCTCCATCATGTTCACAGAAAGTTTAAGTTCTACTCTTTAAATTGTACACCTGCGCATTGCCAAATTGTTGGAAAATTACACATACACAGTAGGGCTCTTTTATTTGTTATTATAAAGTTCAGGGAGGAACTCCGACAGTTTTTCTAAATCAACTTCCTTCTAGCTCTCGCCCCTTTTAGTGTAGACCCCAGGCTTGTCCGACGCGTACGGTCGGTTTTTCCCTTGCTCTCCCCCGAACGACAAATTCTACCGGATGGGTATGTTTCACGGGTAAAATATAGGGAACGGTTTTCGAGGCGCTTGGCGCATTTTATATTTTGTGAGTTCCTCCTTCACCATGTTTTGCCTCTAAATTATTGCCCACTGTTCTGTTTTTGACTTTTCGTCTGCCCCGTGTCAGTAAATTGCCAAATTTTATGCTGTCGTGCCGTAAGGCTAGCCTAGAGTAGTCTAGTTAGTTAGTTGCCGGCCGTAGTCGGGCCGTGTAGGCTTTGTGGTTCCCCCATTCGCCTGTGGTGGAACGGCCCTGTCAACTGAGTGATTTTCAGGCGACTGATTTGTAAAACCTAGCTCGAAGCTAGGCGTTATTCGCTGAATTGGGAGATGTAGGCGACGGTCAAAACCTTTGCTAGCGCTCTACGCACTTTCTAAGAGCTTCCATTAGTCCCCCAGTTCAGGGTTTAACTTATGTAATCCATAGCTTTGCAAACCACCCTTGTGAAGTGTACCTTATGTCTTATGTAGGATAATATTGTCCTCATTTTAAGTAAATTCCTTACGCAAAAAAGTTGGCAATTTTTTAAAAGAACCGGAAAAACTTTGAAACAGTAGCATGATACCAACATTTCTTTTATCTTTTATTACATCAACAATTGGTTAAAATTTGACAAATTTTTTTCTGAATTTGTATTCATTGTTGTTGTTGCACACAATATTACAGTAGGCCGAAAAAAAACAATATAGGTATACTCAATAACTTTAGGCTGATACATTATTGATTTGATTTATGCAAGGGTTTAGATAGAAGTACGCACAACCCAGGCACGCACGCACACGCACACACGCTTCGCTCTGCCTTGTCAGCGCATGTGTAGTATGTACATAGCTGTTGTGCTGCTCAGTGCAACAGACTGTAGGAATGCACTGAAACTAAGCATGATTTACATGCAAATTTAGTTTCAGTGCATTACCAGAAATTAGTATGCACGGCCGCTGAGGCGGCCGCGCAAAAAGGAAATAGCCAATCAGAAGCGTGTTCTAGATCGCAAAAACTAAGCCACACATTCTTTTTAGTTGATTTTCTTATTCAAAATTACTCTGTACTTATGTCAAAACATGGAGTATGGTAGCTAGCACAACTACGTATATATATATATATATATATATATATATATATATATATATATATATATATATATATATATATATATATATATATATATATATATATATATATATATATATATATATATATATATATATATATATATATATATATATATATATATATATATATATATATATATATATATATATATATATATATATATATATATATATATATATATATATATATATATATATATATATATATATATATATATATATATATATATAATATAAATATATATAAATATAGAGTATATAATTGTTTTTTTAGTATAAATTTACAAATTTTGTGTACTATTTGTTTATTTTTAATGAGTTTTTAGTAGATATAAGCAGCAAACTATTTGAAAGCAGCTAGTAAATCAAGCTCATGCTGGCGTAGAAGGAACCCATTAGAACTGGAGAGCGATTGCTACTTGAAAAGCAGTAATACTGGCCAAATCAAGCAAATTTTGTCAAAGCATTAGTTCGAAGTGAGCAACCGCCGGTCGGCGGGCCAACAAGAAATCCCGAATTGAAAGCCAACATGGTCTGAAGGTCCACATTGCTGTAGATTTTACGGTTCACTTTTGCCTCTAAGTTTGACTGGAAAGCGATATGTTTTTGTTGTGCTAGACCTCTTCTCAAGATATATGTAAGCGTATATGTTGGATAGCATGACGACCGCGTCTGTCACGGATGGCTGGGAAAAGTTCTTTATGGCGGTTGAATTTCCAAAACGCTTGCTCACCGATCGCGGCAGATGCTTCACGTCATCAAAGATGGCTGATTTTTGTGACTATAACAAAATTCACCATATTCTGGTAACTTCCAACCACCCACAAGGGAATGGGGCAGTAAAGACTTGAGAGGTCGTTCAGAACGCTAGTGAACATTTTGGCAAAGAAAGCACAAGAAGATCCCTTTCGTTGGGACGAATTCTTAATACAGGCAGTTTCTGCATATTTGCTAATGCCTCAATCATCAACCGGGATGGCACCACGTGATCTTGTTTTCTAACGCGATGAATCGGTGGGTGTAGGAAGGCATGCGCAAAAGCCTTGAAAAAGCCTAGAAATAGCAGAAGTTGAATTTTGACAATTTCAACAAAAGAGTTCGTCCAAAGAATTTGCAGCCAGTGGACGCGGTTTGCGTCTACGACCAAAGAAAAAAAACGGGTGTGGCCGGTTAACTGGCTAGTCCCTGGTTGGGTGCCATAGAAGAACTCGAAGTCGATGACAGCACGGTAGCTTGCAAGGACGCTAGGGGGTGGTCAAACCAGGGGGCCGGCTGAAGGGGTGCCACATTCAAAGGGGGTGGAATGTTAGAGGGACGAAATTAAAAAAAACTGCTTACAACTGAAAATCGATCTAAGGCAAGTTACTTTCTATAACCTGGGCCCGATTTATCGAAACAAAATGGTCGTCATCGAAAATGTTCGTCATCAAAAGTTCCTCATCGAAAATGTTGGTCATCGAAAATGTTTGTCATCAAAAATGTTCGTCATCGAAAAAACAAATGTTCGTCATCAAAAATGTTCGTCATCGAAAAACCAAATGTTCGTCATCGAAAAACCAAATGTTCGTCATAGAAAATACATGTTCATTATTGAAATAACAAATGTTCGTCATCGAAACTGTTCGTCATCGAAAATTTTGGATTGATCGAAACATTTTCGATGATGAACATTTATTTTTTCAACGGTGATTTATCAAAAGCCAAATGTTCGTCATCGAAAGTTCGTAATCGAAAATGTTCGTCATCGAGAAATTTTTCGATGACGAGCTTTGGTCTTTCAGAACATTATTATGTTCAAGATGACAAAAGCTCGTCATCGAAAATTTTTTCGATGACAAACATTTCAACGGAGCTCTTTACCTCCGTTGAAATTTTCAGCTGCGAACATCTATAGGTTCATAGCTGACAGTAATTTTAATATTAATATAAATAGCCAACCTTATTTATTGTTAATTAAATATTAATGTAAAAAGCACAACAGCGCAAAATATATTATATTATTATATTATATTATTTATTATATTTCTAATATTAATATTAATAAAATAATTAAAATTAAAAGTATTTTAATACCAATTTTTAATATTAAATATTAAAATAACCGTACTGCCGTATGGATATTGGGACCAACTGAACGGCAGAATTACCGTTCAATTCATAGCTTCACCCGTACCGCCATCTGCCACTTTGCCCGTCAGCCATATGTCCGTTCATCTATATATACCAAATCACACTATTTCATTTTGTCAGTATATGCCCGGCAAAGTTAATTTTAGTTCAACTTAGCCAAAACCCCCGGGCATACGGACAAACGGACATACTGTTCAAAAATATGAATGGCAACTTAGGCTCAAGCTATGCGCGTTTGCCTTAAAAAGTAAGGATTAAAAAACGGATTATACAGGCTTTGTCCGTATGCCCTACTGAAGTATGAATCGACCCTAATAGCTGTTAACTGAATAACTGATATCTGCGACCATACGGCAAAGAGAGTTGGCTGGCCGTTTCAAGCATTTGGTTCAGGCGTACTAATTTTTAAGACCGGTTCATACTTGTCCTTGAGAACACAGAGGGACAAGAAGGACTATTGCACATTTCGGTCAGCTGCTGTGAAGAATTAACGGAAGCGTTTTAGATGATTTTTGTATTCGGTCTGGAATTGAGGTCAAATATCTTCATGCCAAAAATCGGCTTATTTGGCCAGGTAATTTGGAATTGTTCAAGGACAAAATGATAGGGACAAGGACAAGGCTGAGTATATGAACCGAGCTCTGTGAAATCATAACCAGCTTTTCAGCTTTCCTGAACTATTAAATTAGTTCTCTTTCGGCAAAATGATTTACGTAAAGTTTTTCAAAACTTTGGTTAATATTGCGGAAAAGTTGAAACAAAATAATATTCAACTTTGTGAGTTTGCCACTATCTATTGACACCAGACAGAACCACTAAATTCAATACTTTATTGTACCTCAATTTTAGTAGTATTAGGTAGTCTTAGGTAGTAGTAGTAGTATATATAGGAATTAGTTAGTAGTAGTTATTATTATTATTAGAGAATTTAGACTTTAATGAAAATGTTCTAATTCAGAATGTTTAGACTTAGAACGACTGATCTAATTTCGAACGCTGAAAATTTTCAATAATTAACTTTTTCAGGACCCTCTTTTTTTTTTGGACACTTTTTCTTCTTTGAGGACCATTTTCTTTTTCTTTGCGAACATTTTCTCCTTTACACATTTTCTTTTTTTCGGAAAATTTTACGACTCTCTCTAACTTTTTACGACGCCCCGCCAGAAAAAGTTCTCCTCTCAAAAAAGAAGTGTGCCATCAAACTCTTTCAATCCAAAATATCGACATTTTTCTCTCCGAATTCACACATAAATCGGGCCCTGATCTGCAACTACGAATTGCTGTTAATTCTTTGCCAGTAAAGTTTCCATTTCTGTTTTCCTACAAGTTTGGCTATTACATTTGTAATAAAACAGGGTTAACGAGCCCCCTGATTGATACAAGTTTTGTCCCATTTAGGTTGTAGCTGCAAGAAGTGAGCTACTGGTCGATTTTGAGTACGTAGTTTAGCGATCAGACGTGGCGCAGAATGAGGCCACACTCTCAGGCGGAACCCCCTTTTTGCTTATTTCCCCAAAACCCCATTTCCCCCCCTATGTCCGTACGAGAGCGCCTGATTCAGTTAATCGTCAAGTGTGTAAGCCCTAAGTTCCCCCCTGAAGGATAGATCGAGTTTAGCATAGAAAGAAGTACGAATAATAAGTAATAGAAGAAGAAAGTGAGATAAATTACAGTACCTGGGGCGACCAGGAATCAAGGGTTATTAAGAAGGAATTAATGTCGAGGTGTGAGGGCCAGCAGCCCTCGACACCCCAGCCCTCAAGTGGATTTTTGTAAAAGTGTAGGTAGGCGGGCCTAAGAATGGTCGAACGTGATTGGTTAGATTCGAAATCGGTAGATCCCGACAAAGAAGGACAAAGGAAAAAGCCGCCCCCCAAGTTGTAGCTAGGTCAGTCGGGTTAGAAAATTTAGCCGCAGCAAGTCGGCCTTTTAAGTCGCTCTCTCCTGCTCCTCTGATCTTTGTCTATTATTGCCCCTGTCCTGTAGCCTGTCATATTCTTTTAATAAACAATACCCCAGATTCAGCCTTCTGACTTCACTGTTGACCCAGAGCGAGCCTGTCTGATTCTGAACTGTCAGCGCCCCGTGCGCCGTAACTGCTCTTTCTTTTAGCGGCCATTAGGCCCTCAGTGTATTCTGCCGCGCCATTCAGCGCCCCCTGCGCTCAGTGACTCCCTGCTCAGCCGTCCGGCTACCCCCGCGTCTGCCCCTCTGTGCCTGTCGTGCGCCCGTGCGCCCGACTCTCGTCCGCGTTCGCCGCCACCCCGCGTCCACCCGTCGTGTGCGCTACCCGGCGCCAGTGCCCCCCGGTTCGTGTCGCTCCCTTCTCCCCGCTCGTGTCCCTGCTCGTCCGGCTCAGCCCATTAAGGCTCCGGTTCCACCCTCAGCAGCCGCGTCCACCACGTCTACCCGCGTCTCCCGCCGCTCCGCTGCTGCGCCACCAACCCTCGCGCAGTTTCTCCCGTCCGCCGTCCGCCGTGCTAGTCTGGTCCGCTCTAGTCCGCCAGCCGTCCGTCCGCCCGCTCCCGCCGTCTGTCCGACCGCCCCCAGGTCCTTTCAGTGTCCGCCTTCCACTGTCCGGCCGTCTGTGCCCTCCAGTCCAGCTCACCCAGGATCCCCAAATTGTCAGTTGTGCTGTAGAAGTTGCTTGGTAGAATAGCCTAGGCTGACTCTGAGGTTAGAGCAGTCCAGTAGATCATTGATTTGACCAGTAGACCAGTTGTTTCAGGTTTAGTTCTAGCCTAAAATGGTCAGGCTAGAAGAGTGCCGATTCCAGCCTAGGGATTTTCAGGAATATCTTGTGTTCTGTGCTGTTGTGTGTCCTTAGCGGTTGAACCCAAATCGAGAACTATTACGCGCGTTATTTAGGGTTGCAGATTCGTAGCTACGATTGATTGTTAGGATATTCATGCTATCTCTTCCAGGTTACGTATAATCACACGAGTCACGCTTAATTTCTAGTATTCAGTAGAGTTTTGAGTCTTAGCTTAAAAGTCAAAGGAAAGTTTCGTTGCTGAGATAGCGTTTGGGGAGTTGATCCGTATTTGTCCCCCGACACCAGAAAAAGCAGGCGTCAGGGTTGAGCTAGGCCTCTGAAATAAGGTGTAAGTTCCTAGTTATCCCCGACCTTTGGTGTCCCTCTCGAATCACGACGGGTAGAGCAGAAAAGCTTGTCCGAGCAGTTCAAATCCCATGAAACCAGTTGCTCAAGTGAAGGTTTAAGTAGAAGCTATAGGAGAGGCAAACTTTGAGTTATCCACACATTGATTGAGAGTTAGCGAGGACTTGGTCAAAATTAAAGGGTGTGTTTTTATCAGTGAGAGATCAATTGAAATCTAGGTAAACACGATCGCCGTGGAGGTAGTACTGTTAGTGTTTTCATATATTGTTTGTGTTTACGTACGTTTCGGCGATCGTACGCATTTCGACTGAGTTAGCACGCAGAGGTACTGAGCTTAACTACGAGGTTGGACTAGGATCCTAAGTGACCTAAACGGATCTCTGTAGTTTAGTCTTCTGTAGCTACTCGGTTCTTTTTTCGAAGGGTGGAGCCCCCGCAAAAACATTTCTAACCTCTGCTAACCGACTGAACTGAGTTTGAGTTGAGTCGAGATCCGATATAGTCAGGAAATTAGTGAAGCTAATGATCTATTGTATTGTCACAGTATAAAGCAATCAGTACCTAAACGTCACACCCTATCCGCAACGTATGTTTTGCCTTGTTCGTATTGTGTTGATAGTGAGCCTAAGGTGAAGTGATCGATAGTAGAATCAGTCAAAGTCAGAGAGTTCTCGCATAACAGTCAGAAAGTTTAATTAACCCAAATCTCATAGCTTAACCCGTGTAGGCTTTTTCACACATTTCTATGCTACATATCATTAGTGGAATACAAATCACTTGGATTTTGTCGAGTTTAGCTGTTTCATCGTGTGCCTTAGTGCATGTGTACTAAGTAATAGTTTGCAAGTTTTGATTCAATTTTTTCAAACCACATCATGATGAATAATGTGAATTTTTCACGTATGTGCACCTTCACGAGTGCATACCAAATAAATAGAAATAAATGAATCTGTGGACTCTTAGACCACGTCTTCGATTGGTTGTTTCTTGTAACTGGTTTCGGTTTCTTTTTTAAAGATGTCTAGTGTAAATATATAGTTTTAGGGTTTTAGAACGCCTAAAACTACAAAGCTGCAAACTACAGGCTGTAGTGTTAAAGCCTTTTTAAAACAAGTAAAAGGTTACTGCAAATAGAATCCAGTTCGAGAATTTGCAAAAAACTTTTGGGCTGAGGGCCTAACGCCATAATATTCACCTAAAGACGACTTGAAAATTAAAAAATTGCGAAACTTTTCGGTTGCCGCCGTGAAAAACCAAAATCAAAAACCACATTCCTTGCCAGTTGCCTGTATTTGACATGTTACTGTAGGCTAGTCTGGAAACAGTTACAGTTTCATGACTTATCAAGGATTCGCGGAAAAATCCTGATCCTGTTTTTTTAGATTTTTTTGATCGACACTTTTCGCATTTGATAGTCATAGTGCAAATAGTTACTTATCATGAACACAATTTGGTTAAAAGTTTGAACGACAACGTTCATACTTTTCATTTTGTAACGTGCAAAATTAACGTCCTGTAAGGTTTACCGTTCATTATTATGTAATTTTTCTCGACGACAATCGCGTGGCTTTAGCTCAGTTGCGGTTGGTTATTTCTCGTATTGTTCCCACATTTTTTATACCTTTCAAATATGTATATATTTTTGTTACTTCTAGAGACGGAACTATTGTTTTGAAACCAACATCTGCGCAGTGTTAAACAGAGGTCTGCATGTTGGCAAGCGCATATGATTAACGTGTAAAGTCAGCTTGGGTAGTCTGTGCCCTTTTTTTGGAAAACACAATTTTTTGCAAATTTGCAGTTAATAATGGTCAATATAACTTTGTTTATGCACTAAAATATGCTTTTGTCTACGTTTTATGATATTTGAAATTTTTAAAATCGTAATTTAGCAGACACTGTGCACGTGCTAATCACTTGACTGTCCAGACTTAGTCGTGCCTGTCTTGGAACAATTTGGAACACTAGGAAAAATAATAAAATTGTGGTTCCAAATTTAACATTACCTAAATGATTCCAGATATTCTAATTGTATTTAAATTGATTGAAATAATTAAATAAAACAAAACGTTAGCTTTGCTTAGCGTTAAAGAAACATGTTCTCAGTAAGTTTCAAATTTAGTATGAAAGCGAAGCCGAGTGGTCTAAGGCGCTGTTCTAGACTATAGAAGTTTGTGCGCTGGTTCGATTCCTAGCTAGTATTTTTGTTCCTTCTAGAGAAGGAACTATTGTTTTGAAATCGACTCTGCGCAGTGTTATTATGGCAGCCACATGGTGATATGCGCATATGATTAACACGTAAAGTCAGTATGGGAACTGACTGCTCTTTTTTTGAAGGCTTCAATTTCTAATGACGTAATGCTCAATAACACTTTTGCCTACGTATTGAGTTGTCATTTTGCTAAAATTTTGTTATTTAAAAACTTGTATTTTTAATTTTTCAGACGAGATACACACACATGCTAATCACGTGATTGTCTAGACGATGTCTGTTTTCATAGTTTTTCTACATAGTCATAACCAAACAACGATAGACATCGAAGTAGCGTAGTCGAGTGGTCAAAAGCGCTAGTCCGAAAGTTGTTGCTATACTACTTCGAAGGTTCGACCCTCATATGCTTTTTTTCTAAAAAAATTAGCAGCTTTTGTCAGCATAAACTGTTTTCACAGGAGTTTTTTTTGTCAAATATATGCGTACTGTATGTTGCAGTTTTAGCAACTATGGCATGATTTTTCGAGAAAGTTGTTGTGTGATTTCAACACAAAAGCTCTGAATGTAATAATCAAATGTACAAAGGTCTTAGTGCATTCTATGCATGGAAATGCACACAAGTAAAATGTAAAAGCGAAGCTGAAATCTTATGGGTAAAATAGGCAGAATTTCCACTCTGCGAAGGAACCTTGCCCCCTTTTGGGGCCTGCTTGTTAACTTGAAAGTATTTTTAGGTCAACTTTTTTGAGTTGCAAACAGAAATGCACGGGAGCAATCGGCGAGGGGGGTGGTCCTCGTTTTAGCTTGATTTTAGGCGAAAGCCTGAAAAGTTTTTCACTTTTTTGATTATTCAGTTTTTTAGGGTATTTTTGGCTGCGGCCGGAAATTTTTTGCTTTTGTTTGCTTTAAAAATTTTTTTAATCTTCACTCAATTTTGGCATACTTTTTTGGCAATTTGAGTTGGGGTAGGGGGTCGAGGGGGATGGGTGCCTGGTTTCTGAGGTGAAGGGTGCCGACCTTCAGGTGGAAGTGGCAGCCCTCCTCATCCCCTACCCTCCGTGTGTGTGTGTGCATCTATGATTGCGAATTTATTGAGTTTGGTCTGGACCTGGTGCTCTTTCAGTAGAAAGTAGTGTTATTTTGTGAAAATTTGGTCATAACAAAATCAAAGGATCCGTTACTGCTATGTATGAGTTTGAACTTTGAAGATCCACTTGGATATGGTGCGGTATTTCATTTCTCAGCGAAGGAACCTTGCCCCATTTGGGGCCTACTTTTTTGGAACGTAACTATTGCTGTTTCCTATTAAATTACGTATTTTTATTCCGCCTAAAGGCGGAATTATTAGAATCATAACAATTAATAAAATGCATGCAAGGCAAATCTGTACGTATACATTGCCATACGTTTTGCATGCACTGTGCTTGCTTATAGAAGTATTAGGCATGTTCCAACCGGGGGGGGGGAGCAGAGATCAAACAATAACGCTAAAACATGTCTTAAGCAAAAAATAAAGCCAAAACATATCCAAAACAAGCTAAATTTGATCAATCAGTAGAAAGCTTAAACTTTTGAAAACTCTGCCCCCATCTGGGTTTAAATTATTTGATTTTGCCACATGTTTCCCCCCTTGGCTGCAATGTTTATTTTGTCTAGAAACTGTCTGATTGGCTGTTGGCATTCAGCCACAGCCAATCAGCATCTAATAATAGACGGCAACAACGTTTGAATCTTAACAAAAAACTGAACACTTATTCCAGGTAAAGGTAGGTAGGTCTCTATTTATTATACAGGGATTATTAAATAGTACATATTAACAAGGAACGAAGTTAGTTTAAAGTTAATTTTGTTGGAAATTTTTTTCGCCTCAGCCGCCGCGTATATACTATATTACAAAATCTCAATTTGGATGTATCTTATCTATGTGTGTAAATTTGAACTGAGCATGTAGGTAGGTCGGCGGTAGGTCCTAGACAAGTTCTTCTGCTGAGTGAGCAGCGGTTACATTATGAGGTCTGAGTGTCAATATTCCAGAGGAAATATTAAACGCTGCCATTAATTGTGGACAAAACAATTTTTCATTTCCGAATTCTGTACACATTTACTGCTGATTAGCTCCAAAGCCTTTTCTCAAACATCAAAACTTTGTGTGTAAACACGCTTTGAAGTAAAAAAACTTATTGAAGCAAAATTGTTTTACATTTATTTTTCAAAATGAGCAAAATTGTTTTAGATTTATTTTTCAAAAGGTTAGGTCTTACCGAGATTTGAACTCGGGTCACTGGATTCCGAGTGTTAACCAGTACACTACGAGACCACTGAAACAAAAACGTTAAATTCAACTAATGTAAAGCTCTTCAAGGTCCAAGCAGGAATGACCGTTACGTACAAACAATCTATTGTCTATAGTGTTAGCAGCATGATAGTGATATGATAGTGTTTAAGTCGATTACTTGTTTAGTAAATTGACTTATTCACTTCAATGCTTTTAATTAACCCAATGCTTGCATTGCTTTAATAAATCGCAAATATCTACAATTGTACGCTTGCACGGCATAAAATTTTGTTCGTTTCTCGTCAGTACGTAAACTTCATCTCCTTCGCAAACCCGGTTAGCTCAGATGATAGTGCGTTTAGCATCTATTGAGCATCTGATTGCGGATCAGAATGTTGGCGGTTCGAACCCGCCCCGGAGCTGCATATTTTGCATTCTATGACAGGGCTACATAGGTACTGAGAGCTACCGTAAGTGTCAATTTGTCGATGTGTGGCAGGTAAGCGAGGTACCTACCCTTCTAGTGTTAATTAACACTAGAAAATTCACCTACCCAGATTAACGTAGGACTTTGAAAATCTCAATATAGTATATACGCGGCCCCTGAGGGGGCCGCGTAAAAAGCACTACATGTGTGTACGTGTGTGTATACTAAAGTGTGTGCCATGCTGCATAGTCAAGTCATACAGTATTAATAGTATTCTATGATTGTGTGTGGCGTGTACAGGCTTGCGATCAATTAATTGTTCAGTAAAGTCTTCAAGCACACAATTGTGACAGACACAAATCAGCACAGCGCATAGATTATCGCACAAGTGCTTGCAAATTTTGCATACCTACAAAAACAAAAATTTGACAAAATCTGTTACAATAATGTTTCCTAGATTGTTATTAAGCACGTCAGCAGAACCTGAAGAATTCAAAATCTTAAAAAAAGGCAACCGTTCTGTAGCGACTAGGTGCGGTTTGACCGAATGAAGAGACAGTTTTTACAATATAATGTATGGACGGTTGTTACAATAGTTATTAAAAGTTAATAGTCATTTTAGTTTTTAACTCTAACTGGAAAGCAAGAGACCACGAAAACATATATATAACATAGCTGTCTGTTATGTTATGTATTAGTGTTGTTTTAAAGGTTTTGCTGCCGCGCATTATATTCGAAGAATATCCTCGCCATTCTAAGTAATGTCGCAGCGAAATCTAGGTGTCGAAAATTAGCTAATTTTACTCGCAAAACGTGCTTGTTAACATTTTAGTTCAATGACTCTTTTGTATTTGTGGCTGAGTTAAAGTATCCATCTTGAAAGTTGAGTAGCGCAGTTCTCAGTGCCATTGCTTTATGAACCGTAGGTAGCAAGTTCAATTCTCAGTCCAGCTATTACCGAAACTTTGTTCTTAAAATTTTTTAAGTCCGGTATAAATCTCTACGAGGGAATCCTATTCATTTTAGGAGTCTACTTGTTAGGTTTAGAACATTTGAAGATTCTGTGGTAGTTTTGGGGCAGTGAGCAGTTTAAGGCTATTCTTCGCCCTCACATCATTACCTCGGTGAGGACCTGTCAGCCCCAATGTTAAGCCTTACGTAGCATCTCATCATCAAGCTGCTTTTCCTAAGCAAATGATAGCCTAGATTTAAAGAATTTGTTTGTACCCGTGCTTTGCCAAGATTAAAAATTGTCAGTTAATTGCCAGTCATCAGTTTTGTCCTAATCTTTTCAAACCATTTGCACAGCTCACGTTCTTCCATAATTTTTCCATTTTTTCCAAATAATGTTTACAGAATCTATTGCAATCAAATACCGTAGGCTAAAGTCAACTGGTTTTGTTGGCTTGTGCAACAATTTTGCTACCATAAATTTGGCTGTTAAAAATAATAAACTCAATCAGTACTTGGCCCAGTTTCTCGACCGCATTTAGCCGAGTTCGTACTTGTCCGTAAGCGTGTCCGTTTGTCCGTAAGCAAAAAGTTTGATCAGCTGTTTCAGAACATTTAATAACATTTGAGCCTATTTTTGGTGTGTGTAAGTAGAACACCAGTAGTGGCTTTCTTATGATAGCTTACGGACATTTTCTTACAAACACTGACACGGGCAAGTACGAACTAGGCTTGAAACTAAACTAAACAAGTAGGCCCCAAAAGGGGCAATGTTCCTTCCCCGGTGTCTACCTTTCAAGTTTACTTGAATTGTATCTACTGTAGGCAACGGCTACACTGCGTAACTTAGGTACTTACCCTATTACCTAGCTTATTCTAAATTGCACTGCGTATCCTAAACTATGTACCACCTACTTTCGTAAACTATCCTAACTACGTATATACATTTACAAAAAAGTGCTGCAGGATGTTAAGCATCCCGCTGCAGCGAGCCATTCGGCCCCAATTACGCTTTGATCTGAGCTGAGCACATCAGCTCCAAGAAGCGATAAACAGTGTTATCCAGGGTCTCTTATATAGTCCTGGTGAAACATTACGGTGCCGAGGCTGAAAAAGTTACACCAAAACACTCTACATCGATTATTGATTTTCATGGATATACGCAGACAAAAATCAGCAGCCAACTCCCAGGCTGAAAACACACACAAAACATACAGGCTATGCAGCCTGCTCAGCAGCGTTTAACGCTGCGAACAGTTAGTTTCAAAACAATAGTTCCTTCTCTAGAAGGAACAAAAAAGTCTGACCACAAAATGCTGGTCCCTGAAGGCGTAGTTATATTTTGACGGAACCGTAAGAAATAAACCCACAACCCATATTACCAATCAAAAGCTCTTGGCGAGATGAATGCGTTCCCGTAGTAAGTTTCGGTCTATCTCCAACCACCGGAAAAAATACTGGCATAAATCGAGTTTGAGCACACCATTATAGCTACTGGCACATGCCTGGTAGCCCTTGGTGAGCCAAGGTCATTTCCTGTGTTCATATCCGGTCTATATCCCGTCACCGGAAAAAACGTATTTTGAGCTTTTCGCAGCATATACAATGCTAAATTCAATAACAGTTCGAGAAGACCTAACAAATATGTATTATTCAACATTTCATGCTTGTACGCCTCATATCCGGTCAGTTTTGTATTATTTCCGGTTTGATCCCAACCGGATGTAGACTTGTTCTAGACGCCAGCGTCACGCAGTATAGTCATGTAGGATGTTATTCGAAAAGTTTTAGAGAGTAGATGTTGAAAATGCAAAAAATTCCGGTCTATGCCCGGGCACCGGATGAAAAATCAGCAACAACTTACTGTCTTACTGTTTCATTTAGTTTTGTCAGTTCGGCACATCCGGTGACCGGAATTTTTTCGTCATGTGCATTTATATCGTCATATTAAAAACTGAAATTTTCTGAGCCGTGCTCACTGATTTCAGTCAATGCACTGAAACCAAAATTGCATTGTTTCAGTGCAATAGGTAATTTACGTTTTAGCGGTTTAAGAAAATCTATGAAAGTCGTAACGAATCAGGCAGTATTTAGTTATGAACTGATGTGCAAATTATTTGCGAACGTACAGTCAGTTTCAAATAAAAATGCCTCTTGGCGTCCGAATTCCGACGCCAGACGCGTCGGATGACATCACCCGACGCGTCAGATGACATCACCCGACGCGTCGGATTGCATCATCCGACGCGTCCGGTGACATCATCCGACGCGTCCCGTTTATATCACCCGACGCCAAGCTTGCTGACCTCGCTAGGAAAAGTTTTATATCATCCGACGCTAAATGAAACTCGATAAAATTTAGATGCAAATATAGAAAAGGGGGGTCGGGAACGAGATTTGAAAACGACACAAACAAATATGTAATTAAAAATGCTTTTTTCACTTTGTTATTTCCAAACTTACCTAAGTAACTCAAACAAAAGGCAAATTATTTTCAAATCTGGAAAAAAGTTATCTTTTTGAACTTTGTGTGTTAAGTATCCCCTATTTCTAATAGATGCTAATAATTGGGGGAGAGTCTGCCAGGTTAACATAAGACTGTCTGGCTTACTGGCCAGAAAAATTTCAGTGTACATATATGCTAAGCTTTTCCTATGCTATTTATTTTTAGTATCAATTTTTTAAGTCATTTTAAATAAATGTAAAATTTTTTTAAGAATTTAAAATTTTTATCTAAAAAATTTTTAATAAAATTAATTTGATAACTTTAAGTACACTCAAGTGCTTGAATTTTATTTTTGCCCACCCCCCATGCACTAAAAACCTCGGGCCTTTGACTGCAAGTTGCAATTCCAATATTGACCCAAAATGCTTGGTAAGAGTTTTGGCATCGGATGACGTCATCCGACGCGTCGGAAATTTTGGCGTCGGCCGACGCGTCGGAGGCATTTTCATTTGAAATGGACTGTACGTGCAACCATATTTTTTTACAAACCACCGTTTGATTAATCGGCCTTTTGTTTCTTTGCAGTCTACAAGCCATCCAGTCATGCGTTGTACCACAGTTTTGTTGCTCTTGATGGGTACTTTCGGAATTGCCTGTAGTATGACACCAGCAGAGTGCAATCGTGGCTGCTTCGATCAGATCTTGGCTGGCATTGAGGAGACGCCTACGTGCTCCAAAGTCGCGGAGATGAAACGGTGCATCTTGGCATGTCCCAACGGGGAAGAAATGTGGCGAAACCCCAGTAATGTCCTTGAGGGAGAGTGCCGTCCGGATTAGACTAAATATTTAAAAACGTTCAAAACAAGACTTATAAATATCATATTTTGCTTGAAATAAATCATTATAGCTCATTTCAATACATGAAGTGTGGATTTGCAAAACGTGAATTGACTAAACTATTTTGACCAGAAAGTGCTGACCCAGAAAAAAAACAGGTGGTGTGATTTTTGTCGTACTGCTGATGTTTGTCCTACTTTCTGTTGTTAATGAAATCACAGGTTTCTTTTGTTTCTGAATCTTGCAGTTTGTGGTCAGACATTAGGATTAAACGATGGTCTTTGAAAAAAACTTTTTTGAAGGTTGTTTTATAAAGATAAATAAGATAAATCAATATAATATACAATATAATACAAAATATATGCATCAATCTAATCTATGCCCAAATGCTGTTTTAAATTAGTTCTGCCAAGAGTAAATAATAGCGTCTTACTCTATATAGAAGAAGAGTGAGACACTCTCCAGCCTGCCTGTGTTTTAGCACAGGCATGCGCTAGTCGTTTTCTCTGTCGCTACCACAGTAGCGACAGGACGTTACATTTGATTTGTCCTAGCGAATTACACGTCTTACGTGTATTCCCTTGGACAAATAGTGTGTGTGTCTGTGTGTAAAATTACCATGATCTTGTTTTGTGTGTGAGCTGGCCCGGACGGCCAGCCAGCTAGCTTCGTTTGTTGTTGCTGGTTACTGTAGGTCTAAAATGGCGAGATGTGTTTATTTAGTTTTCTAAAAAACTAAGCATAAAATTTTTTCTGACCGAAATTTTCAGTGTAAAAAATAGGATGCAAAAATCAATTCAAAATTTTTAAGCTCCATTAAAACAAATGAAACGCGACTGGGCTGTGGCTTCAAAAGTATTTGAAAAAATTGTAACCAGAAAGCTTAATTCACTTTTGAGTCAAACCGTTTCGTTGCTACAAAAATTGGTGGAATAAGCCTTACCAAACTAACCACTTGAATAAATAACGTTTTTACTTATGTGCACAGTTACACCAAGAGTACATACCTAATAGGGAAGAGTATGACACTCTTCCTTATCCTAGCTAATCGGCCGGAACGATGCTCCGGCCGAAATAGCCCTGTTACGCCTTGATTTTAGGGGGGGGGGGAAGGATACCCCCCTCGAATCAAGACATGTCTTGATTCCAAGGGGGGGACCCCGCCTCAAATCAGGGAAGTGTATTGATTTGACTGACCCCCCTTCGTTTCAGCACATCACCAACTGCTGTCTAAATTTCAGGGGGTGTGGGGGTACCCCCCTCGTTTCAGCACACCACCAGCTCACCACAGAGGTCATGCTGGTTCACTGCACACGCCATGGGCAAAAATTTAAAGAAATGGATCATAGAAGTTGATATATTATATTAAACTATTGAATCATCTACAAATCGACTTCGTCAGTATTAAAAAAATTTTCGGGTGAAGGGACGGTTTGTGACCGAAAAAAACGTTTAGTTGCGCCTATGATTTACACGTAAAATTGAAATTTCAAAAGCCTCCAAGTCAAAAATAAGCGATAGCTTCGGTTCCAGTTTTTTACATCTGCGATGCACCTCTATCGCGGCTGCGTGTGCAAGTTTGAAGCAAATCGAGCACTTAAACTTTTCACTTATGCAGATAGCCCCCCCTTAAGTCCTGTGGTTGTGGGTAAGCCACAGAATCCAGTGTGCGTGTTGCTTAGGACGCCTACATGTGAATGTGGATGTGCTTCATGCTTGAGACATCGAATTGGGCACATGAACAAGGGCGCCGATTAAGTTTTCTTGCAGTATCGCAAAAATATTTGAAGGGAGAAAACTGCCGTAATAATAATTGAGACCTAAAAAATTTGGGGCTGTGGCACAGTCTTCAGCAATCTCAATACGTGGGCGTAGTTATCAGCACTTTTAACTTTCCTATTTTTCAAAAGTTTAGATATTAATTATTGCAGCATAATTTATTACTTAACTTATTTCTCAATGGCAAAAAATAAATTGTAAGCATAAATGCACATAAGGAGGAGGGAAGGGAGGTTATCTACTACCCCCTCAGGGGGCCTAGGACCCGCCTCTCAGACAGCAGGCACCCCACATTAGATCAAACTCCCACTCCCCCTCTTGAATCCGAAAAAGTGCACCAAATTTGAGTAAGAAATCGAATACCGTAAGAGCGTAAATTTTCCGGCTGTCGCCGGAAAAACAAAACCAGAACCACCCCTCGCCCTCCGCCGGAGGTCCGGCACACCACGCTTACCAACGTACATCTCCAATTAACTATTCATGATTAATTGATTAACTATTTAAACTTTTTAACTGTCAGCATATTGTACTGATGTCGGATATATGAATAGGCTGGGTTTACCAATTGTTCTCGAATAATACCAAAAAACCTTTCCGCGATTATTAAAAATATGTATAGCGACAGGTTAAACTTCCTTAGAAGCAATTTCTTCCAAGTAATTTAATTCCACCGACAACGATTTACACTAAAAATTACTGCTACTGCTGGAAATTGTTGACCGGCTGGTCGTGGCCATGGATCAGAACTCCTAAATTTTGCATAAAAGTGCTGGTTGTTTATGTTGTTTCTCAAA
>JASANF010014251.1:0-14825 GCA_030248245.1 Trissonchulus sp. WLG1_4
AATTTGTAATTTTTTTGTAATATTTTTGTAATCAGATTTTTTCCTGTGCCCACCACACGGTTTTTAATTAAAAGCCACACAAAATATATAACTAAATACCAATAATAGTTGTCAGCATTACTCATTATTAATACACCATAGCAGATATAAGTCGTGTATATACATTAGCGCAGTAATGAATTAGGGGCGAGATCCATCCTCTCGAAAGAAAATTTTGGAAAATTTTTGAAATTACAGTGTAATTTTAGTCAATTGGGAACGTGCCGGAAAATTTTTTTCAGCGGTGTCATAAAACCAAAGAAGACCACAGGAAAAAAAAGTGAAAAAAAGGGGGGGCTGAAATCACGAAGGGGGGGGCTAAAATCGCGAAGGGGGGGCTGATGTCCCCCCTAGCCCCCCCCCCCCCCCTGGGTACGCCACTGTTATGGGCTATGGCTAGCAAAATGAGCTATTTTTTGTGCAACAGCTACATGTATGTACATGTAGCTGTGAAGAGAAATCGCAAGCCGAATTTCCACTCACGTTTGGTCTACAGTGCAGTGGCGTATCCAGGATTTCGCAAAGGGGGGGGGGGGGGGGGAACGGGGGGCCCCCGCCGGCAAAAGGGGGGCGGGGGGGGGGGGGGGGGCAGCCCCCGGCCCCCTTGTAAAAAGAACCAACGGAAAAAAACCACAAGAGAAACTCCGCAAGGAACACACTACTGCGGGGGCGGGGGGGGGGGGGCCCCCGAAAAGGGAAGCCTTTTGGGAGACCACCACCGAAAAAACAACAGAAAAAACCCCTCTTACAACAAAAAAAGAAAAACGTGGAGGAAAAGCTAGCAGTTAGCAATGGGGGGGTTTGGGGGCGGCAGCCCCCATAAGTTTCAGCTTTTTTGAGGTTTTAACCATCGACATTGCAATGAAAACTACACTTTTTGAAGTTTTAGCTTTTTTGAGGTTTTAACCATCTACATTGCACTGACAACTGCACTTTTGACATGAAATAAACAAAAATATATAATTTTAAAATATTAAACATTATTATTTAAGCTCATGGATCAAAAAATAGGCCCAAGGGCCTATGACCTACGTTATAAATAGTCGAGCAGGGAACAAAAGTCACGTCCATTTGGCGTAAAAGCCCGTTGTGTACAGCTGCGTACATAAGAGTTGGAGTGAATCTTTTTGTGCTATGGGCCAGCGTAGGCTATTTTATGGCTGCGTTCAAAAATTGGGGTTTTGCGATGATTTATCGTTGCAATATGCTTTTGCCAGGTGGCTTTTTCTGATCCGTCGTCAAGAACGACCGTTTCTGATGTGTGTTGCAATTTTAGGGTTGAAAATTGACACACGAGACGCGGATACACTTGCCGTTAGCAGATCATTATTTAAAGTTCCAAATGGTCGACTGTGGCTAATTTTATTATACAGAAACTATAAATTGGCCGAAAATTGCTAATATGTGTCGTTTTTAGCGTTAAAATAGCAATTAAATGCATTTTTAACGTTTTAAAACAAAGAAACCTCATCCCCCCTCTCCGAAATTTTTTGTGGCTACGCCACTGCAGATTGGTGTAATAATGCTTCAAAAATTAAAATTAACAAAAAGTGAAAAAATCTTAAAAAATATCATGTATGCAAAAAAATACAAACATGTATGCAGCAAAGCAAAAAATAGTATACTTTGTATTTAATTTTGTATTTTTTACCCTATCTAACTATACAAACATGTGAGACATTAATCAATTAGCACAGAATATGATAATAGACCTGGCATATATATATATATAGGCATGCAGAAAGAAAAAAGGTATCTGAGCCGAAAAAACATCAACAGAATGGAAATAACTTTTTTTAAGTTTAATTTTTAGATTTTTTTAATTTTGAAGGTAGAATTTGTCAATTGTGGAGGTATCAGAAACACTTTTGTCAGCTTTTGAAGTTTCGGAAAGGGGGGGGGGCTGCGACCCTCTAAGGGGGGGGGGGCTCAAATCGCTAAGGGGGGGGCTGCAGCCTACCCAGCCCCCCCCCCTAAATACGCCACTGCTACAGTGAATGCTAATTTGTATCAATCAACTTAATTTATTGTGTTTGGGCATACTTTTACACCAGCTTGCTATTGTGCATCTAAAATTGGCCGCAGACTGCCGTTTTTGGAAAAGTCATATTTCAGGAGCGCCACCTTTCAAAAACACTGAGCTGCAAGCCTTGCAAAGTTGCAACCACTCTAATTTTACGACATCTGTTGCTTCTTTTTAATGGAAAATATTTTTCAACATTCTAAAAAGCTCCAGCTTTTCGGGGCTACCGCCCCCAGACCCCCCCTGCAACCACTCTGTTTTTGCAACAAGTGCTGCTTAGAATTGCTTTTTCAATGTAAATTTAATTTAAAAATTCCAAAAAAGCTCCAACTTCTGGGGGCTTTAAAAGTAAAATTGAGGCTCAGAACACCTAAAATTCCAATGCTTTTCGGGCCGGCTAGGTTCCAAAAGTTAGCAAATTTGAACACTTTCAAGACGATTTTGGACATTACGAACTGCAAATTCGCTAAAAAAATATTTTTGCTTCGATGAAACAACTAAAATGATACCCTAAACAGTGCATTTAACAAATAAATAGTGCACGACGCACCTATATACACATACGCATTAATGAAACATAAAAGCAAAGAATACTAAGTCACAAGGTTGCAGGGGTCTGGGTCTGGTTGCAGCCCCCAGAAATCAAATTGGGGAAGTTTTTGATTTTTAGGCCAAATTTGGTCAATTGGAGAATGGAGACGTATCCTAAATTTTTTCCGGCCGGACCATAAAAACCAAAGGGGGGACCCTTGTGTAAAATTTCTGTCGGAAAAAATTTCGGGGGGGGGGGTAATCCCTCATTCCCCCCTCCTGGCTACGCTCCTGCTGCTACCCATAGCAAAATCTCGAATTTTTATCCCGCTCTCCCTAATTTTTATCCTTTAATTTTTTTGGAAGCCGTTTTCGTTTTTTCAAACCAAGACTGAGAGTAACTTGTCTTAACCAAACTTTATCCCAGTGTGGCGCCTGGCATCGAAAGGGACGGTTGTTTTGTTATATATACTACTTGATAACAGCGTGTGTGCAGTTTTATGTGCTTCTACCGACCGTTTTATTCTGTGTATATACCCCGTGATGTACAAACAAATTGTTTAAATTTAATTTTGTTTCAAGGTTTATGTATATAATATTATATGGACGCCCTTTATTTGGAAACACATGGCTTGCTTCAACACATTTATCCACAACTTGGAAATTTGGAGAGGTCCGCTTCTGACCAACAGGCATATGAGACGGAGTCGTTAATTCAAAGACAGTTGGAAGTGGTAAGCAGCATGTGTCAAGTCAAATTTTGATTGATCCTGATCGATCACTGCAGTGCTATGCGATGTAATAAAACTGAGCTTGCCAAAAGGTTGGCTTAGAGCCTAAGAAGCCCTTATCCTCTGGACATACATCCTTTATTGTGGAAAAAAAGCACAAAAAATTACTGGTAATCAGCATGCTTATTGCTAAGTAAGAAAATTGGTATCTAAATTACAAATAATGGCGAAATTGTATATTTCAGATCCTTAGCAACTGTGAGCGTCTAGATATTCTCGTTGGTAAAGAGCCACCTGCTCGGCGAAGGAATGCTAAGTATAAAGTGGATCAGCTCAAATATGATTGCCAGCATTTAAAGGTTCGGTTTTTTTGTGTGCATATTCACTAGGCTTATTAACGTATCGATACGGTCAGTATGGCTGTCGGGGGTAGTCTGTGAGTCTGTGACTGTTGCCAGGAAAAACTTTGCTAAAAAATATTAACATTAAATAGCAAGAATTTACTCTGCGCTCTGCGGAAGTGATTAGTTACTGCTGCTGTAGTCTATAATTTCGCTTTTGATAGCACGCTTGGGAAAAACCTGCATTTTCATATTTCGTCATTTACCCCACAGACTATTCGTTTTCGCGGAAACCAAAAACTCTGTCGTAGGCCTAACTTTGTTCTAAATGCTGGAACCGGTTTCATTCCGCTATCTCTTGCCGTTTTTTGGCGGGAAGTCAAAAACTTGCTGGGGGAAAACGCATTTGGGGAAAAAACCCATGTGGGGGAAAACCACAAGTCATCCGACACTGCAGTCATGAATAGGAAGGATGGTCCTCTGTAAATGAATTTTTACATTTGAGCTCGCATTTGTTAGTGCTGAGAAATAAGACTCAAAAGTTCACCATCCTTGGAGCGGATTTATGTCGTGTCAAAAATGGGGGGGTCCAATTTTTGCCTCATAAAAAATATCAACAAGACCCTTTTTAGATACCGCTTATTTAGTTGTGTACAGGGAATAGCACTATACGCTGGCATTCTGGCAAATTTATGTACCTGTACCACATAGCCAAGTTCGGGAACCGTCGTGCGGTTTTTTTCCAAAAAAAGGTGTGGTTTTTCCCCTGCGTGCTATACATTAACACCATGCATATAACACGGTCAAGGTTTAGGTGGACAATAAGTGCCAATTTTGGGAAAGCTCCTTCCGGCCCCTCGATTTTTCTGGGGACCACCCGTCATTCGCGTATGTATGATTGACACAATGACATCCAGAAAGTCTTTAACCATAGCAAGTGATGCTCATCTGACTATGTTCCGCGACGATGTGGGGGCGATTGCAACTCATTCAAGACTACAGAACCTAGGTTATTTATATATATATATAATATATATATATTATATATATATATATATATATATATATATATATATATATATATATATATATACCGTTTGTATCTGACTGCTGACCAAAAAATGCTGAACCCTGAGACAAAAAGAAACATTCAGCACACACTGGTGGAATTACGAAATGAACAAATTGCAAGCATACAGCGAGTAGTCACAAAAATCACGCCACCTGTTTTGTCTTGGGTTCAGAATTTCTGGTCAGACGTTAGTGTATCTATGTGTATCTATATTTGTGCATGTATTTTGCAGGCAGCCCTAACCTCGGTTGTGAACAAACGACAGGTGCGTCAAAAGTACGAGACTGAGCGAAGTCAGCTGTTGGCCCGCAAGTTCGCTCCCAACGACTCGGGCGACACTAGCATCTATCTGGAGGACGCCTCGCTCCAGCACCACGACAGACTCTCCTCGGCCAACCGGGGCGTGGACGATCTTATCAGCTCAGGAGCTTCTATCTTGGGTACGATTTGGATGGCTGGATGTAGTTTTTTGTGGAAAGCATATATACATTAATGGGGTCAAAATTTTGGGGGAGGGGGGCTCTCCGGCCAAATTGTGGGGACTCTCCCTCACTGATCGACCAAAAATACCCTAAATTTTACAAAAATACCCTAAATTTTGTAAAATTTTTCCGAAAAAGTGCCATTTTTACTAAATTTTGCCCGAATTTTGGGGACCCTCCCCGCCGGCTCTTCGATTTGGGGGCGGGGGGGGGTTCCTCCCCATCATGTGTGATGGAAAGTATATATTTTTGGGACAATGTTGTTGCATTTTTTGTTTAAAGATAATAGTTTTTAGCAGAAAGTGAATGTCATTGTGAAAAGTGAAAAAGTGTCAAGCAATTGAAGTGGAAATGCTGCTAGTGAGAAATGTTATATAGTAGAAGGCATTTTGCTTGACTCTGGTATTGTTTTTATTTTGGAAATGTATCATATAACAAAAAGTTAATATTTCTATAAAGAATGTTTAAATGGTGAGCTAAATGAGAAACTAATAAACTCAAAGTGTGTAAATTGAGGAACTTATTATTGTCGTCAACTGAATCTAATCTGTTGTCTTGTTTTTTACGACCGAATATTATTCTAATTTTGGCTGGAAAGGTTGATGCTTGGTTGATAATGTTTCGTATTTATTGGTGTTGTCATTAAAACCAGGCTGGTTTGAACGGTCAGAGGACTGATTTATGCGAGTTGGTTGGAAACCCATGTAGCAGGTATCATCAATGTTTATGATTAATAACAACTCTGGTTTGTATGTTTAAATTTTTATTCAGTTAGAAAACTGAATTAACTTGAATTTACTATCTGGAGCTTACGTTTTTAGAAAACTTACGAAGTCAGCATTATTCATTGAAGGATGTGCGTCGTAAAATCCTAGATGTGGCCAATACTCTCGGTCTCAGCAACACTGTGATGGGCTTGATTGAACGCCGGACAACTCAAGATAAATACTTTTTGTTTGGTGGAATGGCTGCTACTTTATTTATTATGTACTGTTTATATCGTCTTATAAAAGGTTAATGTTAAATAGTTTTGTTTATTTATTAATTAAATGTTATGACGTCATTTTGAAGTGTGATTGCTTACTTGATGTACTAGCTAGGTAGGTAGGTATTCCGGTTAAGATCATCAGTACGTAATTATTATTGTACATAAAGCGTCAACTGTTTTACCGGACTGAACGGACTGTCTTGATTTAATCCGAAGTTTAGGATGAAGTATCAGCGATTATGTGTTTCAGAGAGAATCTGGGTGTTTTGTTGTTTACTTCTTCAAGTTTTATTAAGAAGTAGGCGCTCCGACGAGCGCATCTGTCGGTACTTATATCGCAGACAGCTGTCACATCAGTCTTTCATTTAGCTGTGTATTCTTAGTACGAAAAATGTAACTTGTTCTGTTAAACACGTTTGTGTCGTGAAGTGACATGTAAGGTGGCGTTGGGAGCATTAGGATCAGTATAGGCTCCTCGGTGATTTGACCCGTTCCGAACGATTATGGATTTACGTATAGTCATAGATGCACACAGGATCACAGGTTAGGGGTGAATTTTCCCGGATTTTTCGTAATTTAACGGAAGCTTGTTTTAAAGTTGGCTAAAAAACTAGTAATTTCTAATTTTGGCTCAATTTGCAAATATTTTTTATTTTTCCACTTTTTGCTCTTGGAGGCTGTTCACAAATTCAGATTAACGTGATTAGATTAACTGAATTAACTACAATAACTCGACATAGAATTTGAGTATCTTTCCATGAATTTGCACGTTTATGCGATTAACACAGAGGAGCAACTGTGTCTAATTTTAAAAAGGTCTCATGCTTCAGTGTTGAGTTATTTCAGTTAATTCAGTTAATCTAATCCAGTTAATCCGAATTTGTGAACAGGCCCTTAGAGCATTTAATTTAGCACGCCGTCGGAGACAAATTTTGAGGCATCTTCAGACCAAGAAGGGGAACGCAAGAGTCCCATGTAAAATCTGTGCAGTTAGGCGGTGGCGTTAGCAGAAAGCGAACCGGAACCGAACCCGTCGATCAAACTAAGCAGCGATTCACAGTCGATAATCAGCCTAATTGCCAGCGGACTAATAGTTGATAGATACTTCAGTCAAACTATTGCAGACCTATAGGAGCTACTTCAGCCAACTGTCTCACAGCCAAAGCTCGTTGGTCTGGGTTTCAAGTCACTGTAATATTGAAGGCAACATAACGGCTGATGCTCTGACAAAACTAGGGTATAAAAAACGCAGGGAAACATTTCGATAAACTATTTGACTGCCAAACTTGTCTTACAGTGCTCTGGCATATTTTTAGGCAAAATTTTATGGGGGGGGGCGATGGGGGGGCAGTCCCCCCCATGGATGGGGGGGCGTCGACCAAAATGGGGGGGCGCACCAATTTCACGATAAAACACTATTTTTACAGGAAAAAAGTTATTATACGTTAAATGTTACGTTTTCATACGTTATTATAGCTACGCTAACACTAAATTTAGCCAAAAAGGACTAAAAAACCGGACGAACACGACATCGCTACAGCTAAAAATTCGCTAAAATGTCTTTCCGGAAAAGAATTTGGGCTATTGGGGGGGGCGCCCCATCTGAAATGGGGGGCTCCGGACCAAATGGGGGGGGCGCCCCCCCCAGCCCCCCCCCACACTAAAAATATGCCAGGTGCTATGTCACTCAGAAATGGTACATCACCATTAAACGCCCACGGGCACTGAAAATACCCACGACTAGGGTTGTTTCAGTTAACTGATAACTGATTACTTTTTTTATTTTAGTAATCAGTTAAAGTTAACTGATAACTTAACTGATTACATTTTGCGTAGCAGTTAAACTTTTTACTTTAACTGATTTAGTGACAAAGGCAGTTAACTTAACTGTAACTTAACTGAAGTTATCGCCAAAAACTGATTTAAATCAGTTAACTGAAAATATTTTCAGTTAACACGCTTAACTGAAAATATAATTTCAGTTATGCGCATAACTGAAAATCATTTTCAGTTATGTTATGGAAAGTTCCATTTTTATGCAAAATAGGCATGTTGCTTGTGTTGGAAAACGCTCACATAATTATTTGTGTAAGTTATAGCACGATGCAGTGCACCAATTTATACGCAAAGTTACTTGAAGCGCCTCGTACATGAACGAATGCGCGCAGCACACAAGTTTATGCACGTTTGGTTCACGTGCCAGACTGCCAGGCGAATAGTTGCTGAGTGCACATTACAAAGTATATCCCTCATGTCAGGACCCTGTACTCAACTGAGGCGGGGGGCGTAGCGAAACGCCTTTCTTAGTGTCTTGAACTCAGGGGGGAGGGGTATCCCCCTCAGTTGAGTACGGGGTCTTATTCGGTTTTGAGGCGGGTAACTCTCTCTCTCATTTTAAGACATTCTGAAAGTTATGACGTATGAAATTCTGAAGGTACTCCCCCTCAAAAGCGTACAAAAAATGGCTATTTTGCGCTCCGCATTGGACGCAAGCCCCAAGGCATAATAGGGAGGGTGTCATACTCTTACTTTTATAACTCTTGATATCAGTGGAAGGATATAAGTTAAATTATGCAAAATGTATGTAAAACATATGTAAAATTAAAGCAAAACTAAACTAGAAAGCGGGAACATGTTTAAAATAATAATCATGAAAGAAGTAAAACTAATTTAAGTTTTTGTAAATGCACATTCACTGCTGTAGCCGGTAGCCACGGCGTGTAATACAAACATTTATATATCATTTCGGAAAGTATAGTCTAGTGGATTTGCAAGTTATTTGTAAAGTGGTATTAAGTTATGTTAGTTAATAAAAACGTGCAATTTTAACGCATCCTCAAAATTCTGAACATTTCCAAAATTTGGCCCCATAACTGATTAATTTCAGTTAAAGTATCAGTTAACTGTAACTTTAACTGATTTAATTTTTGGCCAATAACTTAACTGTAACTTTAACTGATTTAATTTTTGCCAAATAACTTAACTGTAACTTTAACTGATTTAAAATCTCATAACTTAAACAACCCTACCCACGACCCGGTTCCTCCTGAAAAAATGGGGCTCCCCAGGGCGCGTAGGTGTCTTTTCAACAGGCTGAGGACTAGCAGGAGCTAGCTTCGGGATGGCTACAGTACGGATACAGCATAGACCCGCTGTTCCTACTAAGTACTACCAAGAGTACATACCAATTTTACAGGATCCTGTTATGTATTCTTGGTACCTCACAATAGAAACCCCAGAGAGCTCTGGACTTCTTTAATGTGGTTACTAGTTACTACAATTTGGATTCTTCAAACTTCGGAGACTGACCGGGCAACGATAGTTTTTTTAACAGACCAAGACCTGAGCACTAAGCACAGAACCACAGACATGCTAGTGATGCCAAAATCTTTACAATGAGCGATATTAGGACAGTTTTAACAATAGCGGGACGCGTGTCAACTATTTATTCATTCTTCTATTATTAAAACTAATACAATGGGCTATTTGACCAGGAAATCGCTGATAAAGTGCCTGAGTAATGATTATTTGCTATCGTAACTCATCGTGAAGACTATCAAGGTATTTCATTGTTCTGTGTTAAAATCAGAGGTGGTTTGAATATAAAATACCGACCGTTTAATTTTAAAGAAATTTCATGTGCGTATGTTTTTATTTAGTTTTATATAAATCTGGATTAGTCTTTTTTTTCTTGCGTCCTGGTATTTTTATAAACTGCTATTATTTTAATTATTTGCGTCCCCCGCGCCACATATTGTAAATCGGACCACAGAATTGTTTAACTTCGTCTATTGATAGTTTTGGATAAACGTACATAGCTTATATGACGGCGTGTGTTTACAGATTAAGCTACATAGACCCTATTGTATTACAAGCTGTATATATTTGTAAATTGATAAGCGCTCTTGGCCACATGTATATAAATGCCACACCATGTGTGATGTGTTCATAGATGTTGGCGGTTTTTGAAGGTTTAAACGGATCATTTTGGAAATTTTAGTTACAAAATTTTCTTTTTTTTAGTAATTAGTTGTATTGCTTATCATTTCACAACTCTTCAGAGTTAGTTTTGTATACCCCCCTTGTTGATATTAGTCTAAAATTTATAGCTTGACGTGTGCTTCGGGTAATGTTTCAAAATTTTGGACTAGCAAAGTTTAGTTTAGTATTTGCATCGTTGCCCAAGTGTAAAGTATGCAGGTGTAAACTTAGGTCTCAAGTTAGCGCGCGTGTGTGTTCTACCACAGATTTTTTTGGTTTCTCACTTTAGGCATTTTGCTTTTTACAGTAGCAGATATTTTTCACCGATGTTAGTTCAAAATGACTAATATTTTTTTATCACTGTGTTTTCAAGTTGAACTGCTGCAGGTTTATATACCTATATATACCAATATAATATCGGTACAATTTTTGCATGTCAGGCGAAGTGTAGTAAAAATGTGTAATTTTTTGTTTTTTACCACTTCAGCTCTTCCGTTTTATTCTCGATTTTTTTATTATAGCAAGTGGACTCGTGACTGATAACTGATGAGTCACTAATATATATTCATTACCATTGCTTAAGCGACACTGACTTTTATTAATATGTACTCTTGTTATAATCAAGAGAAGTTGTGATTAGCCTATTAGCCTATAAGGCGTAAAGCTGTTGTTAATAGAAGGACGTTTTCAATGTAAAATCGGACATTTTCAGATGAGTATGCTGCTGTTAGCGGTTAGCAATAGATTTTCCACAATATTGTCTCATTTTTGATGCAAATGCATAAAATAGCGTTAGTGGTCCTTTAGATGAACTGATTAACATCCAAACTTCAAATTGCAAGGATGCTCAAAATCTGAATAAAAGTGTGTGACATTACGGTTGGATGATCCATCCGTGGGGTGCGGTACTCCTTTTTGCCCACTTCTCTTGGGCTGCAACCTAGAATTTGGGACATGACCAATTTACCCAATATAGTCGATTCTGTTGGTCTCCCCCATGGGTCATTCTGATGATGATGCTGTCTTTCTTTCGGTAGAGTCCCCCCTCCCTTTCTTGACACAAGAGTTCATTCTGACTGAACTTAGATCAGATTGGAACTCTTGCACACAGATTACCGTGATTATGTGTGTAACAGAAAGACAGGTCCCCATGCGCCCCCCACGACCATGACAGTGAATCCACCGTGCTCTGTCATTCTGTTATGTTACGTCTCCCTAGCTAAAAATAGTTATATGAGCCAGTTTTCATTTTAAATTCTTAGCTTTAGTAAATCTAGTTGAATTTGATATGTTTTACATATTTTCCTGGTTAGATTATTGTTTTTATTTGTTTGTTGACACTCTACGCATGCCTTTAATTTATTTTAACTTATATCTGAGTTATGCACATTCCTATTTACACTATCGTTATTCAGTGATTATTTAATTTATTTCGACATCCACCATTTGGGTTTGGCTTAGCCTTTCGCTGTGCAGCATCGGCGAATTTGATAACCCGAGCTGCCCGCTGAAGGGCTCAGTACAGTACCTTTGATATCGAGGGCTAATTAATGGATATATTGATTGATTGCTATTAATTGATAACTCCAATCATTGCGGAAAACGATACTACCAGTTTGGTTTGTGATCCTAATTTAGGTTTATACAAGTAACTGCTGCTGATATGTTGCTAGAAAAATGGTGTGAACTTTATTAATGATATTCTGGGTGTTTACTGCTTAGTGCTTGCCCCGTTAAAGTACAACGTGCAATGATCAGCCTCATTTTCATGTATCAGTAACTGAATACCAAAATACCCCCCTCTTGTTTGTAGCAAAGGGAAAACTTATGACCCCCTATGTCATACAGATATAACTGTAATTAACACATCCCTTCCCGACAACAACATCACAGCCGTGTGACCCCCTTACCTAATTTATAGCTCATGTTTTCACCCCCTTTCCCGCATTACTAACAACATCAACATCATTTTAGCCATAACAAATAACGTCCTCGTTTAATATATCCTCAAGAATATTGACACTGATACCTCACAATGGTAACCAGACCTCACGCTGTAGAAGAGAAATCATGCAAACATAAAAGACTGCGTTTTTGTTTCCAAACACATTTTATGCACAGGCTGGTGAACAGTTCTAATAAGCTAGAATGTGTGTACTCCTAATGCGCGGTCGCCGGGTAGGTACACGATATTGTATACATACATATCCTCATATTATTTGCTTTGATTTAGTGCGTTAAGTCAGGAGACAAATTTATAAAGTACGAAGCTTATCAAGCGCTAGCTGCACCTGCAACCAATACTGTACTCTTGCCCATACGAAGATAACTGTCCTCTTGTTAGCCTTTTTCTAAGGACTTCATTAACAGCGAAACTAACTTAAAATGAATGGTTGCATATTCAGACATTTTTACGAGTTTACAATTTTCAGTTACTACAATTAATGCTTAAAAAAATGATCGCTCCAGTTAATCTAGTTTATGAATAGATAAGGTTAAAATAGTTTAATGGAGCTTCCGTCTGCCAATATTTTCAGAAATCACTCTTGTTGGCTTCAGCAGAACTGACCACCAGTCCCAGCTCTCCGTACGGTTGCCAATTTCCTCGTCATTCTCATTGTGTTGTTGAAAAATTTGCTCGAAATCCTGTGGTTTGTATGCAGAGAATATTGATTCTTGAGTTACATTCAATTTGGCTCGGCCAAAAATCAGGTTCGCCAAATTTTCCAACTCTTTACTTTCACTGGAACGCAACACGTCGGCTGTCGCGTTCGTGAAACGGTTCCAGGTATCGTCGTTGACAAACGGAAAAAGATTCTCACGAATTTCTTCTTCCAAATTGACTTCTGGTTTTTCAATTTCGATGTTGTTTTCCATATTTGTGTCGAAATCGAAGATTTTTCCGAGAAAATTCACTCCTTCGCGAAAAATATTGGTCAAGCCATCATCAGACTCAGTTTCATCGGCTGATTTTTTGCTTTCATGAGCTGCCGCCGTCAATTTGGTCAAATTTGTGAAAACATGGAGACCAAAATCGAAAAGTTGTTCCAAATTAATTTGTTTTCCGGGTTCGACGGAAATCGATTGGTTTTTTGGCAGTATGGCTTTGATTATGTCCTGAAAAGCATCTTGGGTATTGCTCGGTAATAACTTTTTCAATAATCGCTCGAAATTTGCCGTGATATCATTTGATTTCACAGCATCTTGTTCCGGCTCGTTATTCAGTATCGATACGGCTTCTGATCGACTGATGGGCACGCAAATTTCATTCTCACATTTTCGGCACGGAGAATCTGACGGGCAAACGACTGATATTGTCACAGACTCAGTCACTGATCCAATAAGCAGACTTGTAACCAGAATTACTAAAAGGGAATAAATTTATATATACATATATATATATATATATATATATATATATATATATATATATATATATATATATATATATATATATATATATATATATATATATATATATATATATATATATATATATATATATATATATATATATATATATATATATATATATATATATATATATATGTATATTATTTTATTGGTAGCTACAAGAGTGCATTAGCATAAGCTATTATCAAGAGTGCATATCAAGATTTTACTACACTATAATGTAGTGTTACAATTTTGGAATTAACAAATCAGAGGAATTTAGGGGATATTATTCGTTTGCTAGTAATATCTGGAATGTCCAACGACCTTTCTCACTTTTTGTTTTTTCAACTTTTGTGAAAACTTGAAAATTGTCCTAGATAACCAGCGTTTTAATCTTGGCTGGCATCAGACTCATAGCAGAAACACAAAAGCTTTCGATTTCATGCACTGCCAAGTGCCAACTAAACTATTCTGATGAAATAAAGAACATTCTCACCAATTTGAGTCCAGTATAATGCGGTGTACATTTTTAGGAAAGCAACTGTTTTCAAACAAAAATAGTAACAGAGTGTTTTACAGAATAATATGCGCAGGATTTAATGTTCTAAAATAGTATAATGTAATATTTTGGGTATTCAAGACAGGATTTTGTTGTGTACGAACTTTTTAGACTGGTTAACTTTTAAAAGCTATAGGTATAGTTAATTTCAATACACTGTTTATTACAGACACGTTACTGTTATGCGGCAACGTTCTTTATTTATGCGTGATTTTTCAAAGCGGTCTAGTTTTTTAAAAAGTCTGTCAACAGGTAAATAAGTCTGTAACTATATTTTTGATTAAATGAGTTTTAGTGAATCACTTTACAGTTATTCAAGCTTCTTTTTTTCATTCGTTGATATTTTTCCCTTTGAGAGTGTACAGTCCCGGCCAGAAATAGTGTCCCTTCGTCTTCGCGAAGGCGAAGATGCGAAGGCCCTTCTCGAATTCGCGAATATTAAATTAGAGCGAAGGCAAAACTGAATTATTTGCAGCTAGTGTGCCAAGGCCCAGTGTAGCTACATATGCATGAAATACGTACGCTACGTGCATTTACGCTTATGTGCATAAGCAGGCTGACCCCTTGACCTGCGAAGGAATGTGAGAAACAGACACTTATTATGGCCGGGAAATATTCGCGAAGCCGCGAAGAAAAGGTCTTCGCTTTCGCGAAAAAAGGCACCCTAGTTATGGCCGGGACG
>JASANF010014252.1:0-21908 GCA_030248245.1 Trissonchulus sp. WLG1_4
GGGTAAAGTGAGCACCTGATTACGAATCTGCTGTTTGTTTATGTCTAGAAAGAACCAACTTGGACCATCATAACCTCCAACATCAGTGGCTTACCCAGAAAAAAATTTCGAGGGGGAATGACTTAGACTTCTCGTAATGAGTTAAAATGCACTGTTAAGCAATTTTAAAATTTCTAAAACGCCTAACAAACGACAGATCCCTTAATCACAAAGTTGCAACAGTCTGTGGGCGGCAGCCCCCTGCTGGCCAGAAAAAATTAAAGCTATTTTCCACATGTTTAGACAAAATTTGGTTAGCAGGATTGCTGGGAAACGTATCAGAAATTTTTTCTACAAAATGACCCAGAGACGTTCTCGTTCTCAGGAGTATTTTGAGGTGCTGCACTCAAATTCGGGGCGGACCGTGACCCGCAAAAAAGGGGGATACGGCATAAGTTATTCTACCTTATTTGACTTTTTTTACTAGATTTACTAACTGCGTTATGACTTGTGCTCGAAAGTCGGCTATGCTGTTTTCGATAAATTACGTCTTGAAAACAGCGGCGCACCCTGAAAAAAATTTGATGGAATGACTTCTCGAATTTTCGTATGAGTTAAAATGTATATACTTTTTAGCAATTTTAATACTTTCGCGTTTGATTCGAGATAATAAACGAAAAATCATTAACCTACAAAATTGCTGGGGTCACGGGGCGACAGTTCTCATAAAACATTGAGGAAAATGTGACTTTTAGGCTAAATTTGGTCAATTGGAGACGGCCAGACTATAAAAACGAAATGGGGGACTCATTTTCAGTCGCAAAAAAGCCGGCGCTGGCCGGCCGGCCGGTCAAAATCGGCCGGCCGGTTAAAAACACCAGCCGGCCAGCCCGATTCAACCGACTGATAAAATTAGGCCGGCATAACAATCCGTCAGGCTAAGTTATGCCAAAATGACACGCTGGATTTGGATCAATAATAGGTTTTGTCCAAAAAATCGGCCACTCCGGCCGGCCGGCCAGCCGGCTTTTACCGGCCGGCTGGCCGGCCGAAATTCTCCGCCGGCCGGCCCGCGGATTACGCTTACAAACACTATGCCCTTGGTTTGCCCATAACGATAACTGTTTTATTTAATAGCATTCATTAAAGGATGGTACACGGAATGTTGAAGATTTAACAGCCCTAGCCAGATGAAACCGCAATGCGAAGTTAACTCAGCGCGCTCGTTCTGAAGGCGAACAGCCTCCGGAGAAAAGTTTTTAATTTTGAGGCCGAATTTTATGAATCTCCGGCTATTCTTGGTATGCGGCTCCGAAAAAATTTTCTTTGCTCAGGGCAAAAGAGGGGATGTATTCCCCATATCCCCCACCGTCCGCCCTTGAAACCCGGGGTTTATTTTTGTCACGATGAACCCAATTGACCCTCACGGACTACAGTAACCACTGGGGTCACCTTTTAAAAACAGTTTATTAGAAACTTTCATCCAGCTGGGAAATGTTTTAAGCCTGTCAAGTCCATTTTCCGGTCAAGTCTGGAAATGTCCGGAAAACTACTTCTAGTAGTTTGCGGAAGTTCTGGAGAGTTTTCTGGCATTCCCAACTCTCGGCTCAACCATTAATGTCTGTCTATTCACTAAAGTTACGCAGTGTGATTAAGTAAAAAGCTGAAAGATATGTTTATCTGTCTAAAACAACTCTTTATAACTTCAACTAAAAAAGTTTCGAATCTTAATCTAACTTTATTTAAAAAAGTTAAGGGTATAACTTTAACTTTAACTTTTAAAAAAGTTAGTGGTCATACTTTAACTTTAACTTTAACGAAAACGGAGATCAAACTTTAACTTTAACTTTGAAAAAAGTTAGTGGTCTAACTTTAACTTTAACTTTAACTTAAACTGAGCCTTTTGCCTAACTTTAACTTTAACTTTAACTTAAATAAAAACGGGTTGACTTTTTTGCCCTAATATATATATATGACTGCTTTTTATCATGCATCATTTGTTATCTGTTATTGATTATTATTTCGTTATTAAATATTACTGTAGTCGAGATGAATATTTATGGATTTTGTTGTTGTGTTGTAATTTTTTAAAAAGTGCCAAAAACGCGCAATATTTTTGATAGATTTGATGATTTGATAGAGTTAATATTTCAAGATTGGGACAGGAAATTGTACTATTACTAATGTATATTGTATATATTAGTAATATGCTATTAATAAACTACTAACTATTAAACTGTACACGATAGCTAGAGTAGGATGTTTTTGACGTGGTATCGGTTCTTCTGGAACCGGAATTGGCATTGGTGCCGGTTGGTTCCAACTAGAGTTCGCAATCGGGTCGGGTTGGCGCGGGTCGGGTCGGGTCGGGTTGAGATTTTCCAACCCGCGGGTTGTGCGGGTCAGTTCGGGTCAAAAAGTTTGGGTTTAATCAGTAAGTTTTAGATTACATTTTTCTGCTTTGATGATTTATTTTCAACCTTATGTACCCGCTGCAGAGTGATGTAACAGTGTTTCCGAGCTGTGCTTTTTAGTCCAAAATTGCTACTTTAGTCCATACATGTACATGGGGTCTTGGGGGCGGGTTTGTTCCGGATTTTTAGAAATGTTTTAGAAATGTCTCGACGTTTTAGGGGCTTTAACTGACAAAAACGCTAGTACATATTTCCAATTTGTGCTTAAAAAGCGGAAATTAGTTGCAAAATTCGGACAGTTTTTAGCGATTTTTTGCCTTTGCTTATTTTTTAAGCATTTTACAGCTATCTGAGGCGATTGTTTAGTTTTCGGGCATTTTTTTCGGCAACAAGGAGGGGGGGCTTGTCCCGGAATCTCAAATCTGGAGGGGGCTTGCCCCCCAGACCCCCCATACACATCTGTGCTGTAGCTTATCAAAACATACGAAATATATGAAAAAATGAAAACAAAAAAGTGATAAGGAAATCTCAAGTGTTTCTATATATTCAGTAGAAGTCGGGTCGGGTCGGGTCGGGTCGGGTTAGACATTCGCTCGGGTCGGGTCGGGTCGGGTTATGAAATCTCGACCCCTTGCGAACTCTAGTTCCAACCGGTTCTATCACAATGTTTTTCTCCACACACTTTAGTTTTACTGGTGGCTCTTCTGTACTTTTTTTATTATATGTGCAGGCTTTTTATTGTGTAGTTTTTTGCTACTTTGTTGATCACTTTTTTCTGATGAGTAGGGACTAACTATTGTTGATTATAAAGGTTTTACAGCGTAACTATAAATATTGACGTAAACGGAACCAAAGGGACCGAACTTGCTGCCGGAAACCGGTACTTTCGATCTTTTTATAGCGATTTGCATAGACTTGCGTGAGAACTTGGGGATTATTAAACTGAAACCAGGATTTTGAAAAGGGGGGTTGCACCTTGTCTACTTTTCTGCTCACGTCTTTATATACTTGAAACTCACTATTGCGCTATCCGGGGGCGTCAGCTACCAGAATACATTTACTTTTACACTTATTGGCGAAATGGCGTACATAACAAAATGTAAATTTGGTTATTTAAATTAAATAAACTCACTTTTGCGAGGGTCTGGGGCCTGGGCCTGACGGCCTCAGTCCCCACATAACATGGAGGTTTTTTCAATTTTTGGACAAATTTGGTCAACTGGAGACGAACAAACAATTTTTCAGACAGGAAAACTAAGAACAAATATCATATCATATCAGACAGTATATTACACAAGTAAATGCAGCATAATGTACTATTGCAGACATGCATATATAAGCTTTGATGAAAGTTAATAACAAGGAATAGTAAGTAACAGAGTTCGCAGGGCTCTGGGGGCGGCAGCCCCCAGGGGGCCTGTTGCTCAACTTTACAAATTTCACAATTGTAACAATTGTAAGTGCAAAATCAGGTGATTCTCACAATTGTAACAATTGTAAGCGCAAAATCAGGTGATTCGTAATGAACTTATATAGTGAATTCGTAACGATCACCTGATTTTGCACGTCTTACAATTGTTATAATTGTAAACTAATTATAAACAGGCCCAACAGGAAAAAAATTTGGGAATTTTTTAATTTTGGGTCAAATTTTCTCAATTGGGGACATATAAGAAATTTTTTCGGCCGGGCTATAAAAAAACCAAGGGGGGACCCTTGTCAACAATTTCTTTAGGTTCGACTAAAATGGGGAGGTCGCGATCACCGCGACGCCCCCTGGCTACGCCCTTGATAGTCATACGATAGTACATATGTATCTGATGCTCAATTGCTCTTAGCTGATGATTAATTGCTTTAGCTGATGCCCATGTATAGTTTCAATTTACAGTGTACATCTGCACATTGTTTACTACTTTAAACGAATTAAAACTAAAAACTATTTAAACAACTATTAAGCCGTACCTATGTACTAAAATTTTTGTAAAATTTAGTGCAGTCCGACATGGTAGTTTTTTTAGTTTTCGCGGGTCGGAAAAAAATTTTTCCAACCCAAGCTAACCCGCGGGTACCCACGACCCGCGTCCACCCCTGCGGCTAGCCCGGACACTTTCAGGGCGTCCAAAATTGGTAAATATGCAAGCGCTAAAACTTGGTAACATTTGCTTTAAATCGTCGTATGATGAGTGAAATTTTAAAATGTTACTTAGAGTGACACCTTTAATTTTGATTTGTTTAATTACAGCATCATAGTCCTTATTGCGTTCAATTATTCTGCTTCTAATTTTGGGAATAACCAGTATCTGCATAGCGGAAGGGGCAATACCGAAATTTTTGCGAGAATGTCTCGAAGAAGAACGGCAAAGGATTCGTCTTCAAGAAGAAGTACAAAACCAGTTTAAACCGGAGCCGTCCGGGAGCAACGTCCCGCCACCACCTCCGGGTCAAAGCATCGTAATTACGAAAACTATGGTCACCGCTCTAGACGGCACAACTTATATACCACTGAGGAAACTGTGTATGTTTCTCATTTTAACAAAAGTGGGCGAGGGGGGTTTCGGTGCTTACCATAGGGATGCACATAGGAAGGGAAGCCCGGAAGCCCCCTCGAATCAGCGCCAATTTTGCGCAGGCAGTATGCTGAAACGAGAGGCATACCTACTAGGGTTGTTTCAATTATTTCATTGAATCATTGAAACCCACTTTCAATTTCAATTTCAATATCAATTATTAATTGATATTGAAATTGAAAATAATTATCCTAAAATTCGATAATGGTATTGAAATTGAAAATAATTTGGTCAAAAATTGATAATGGTATTGAAATTGAAAATATTTTAATTGAAATTGAAATTGAAACTATACTTTCAATTTCAATATCAATTATGCTGGGCTGGTTGACTTTACAACATGTCTGATGCTGGAACGAAGTCTTGTCTGTATGCCTTTTTGTGCATGTAGCATGTGTCGGTGAACAGCCATGATTGAAACGTAATTGATATTGAAATTGTTTAATTTCAATTATTATTTTCAATTGAGCGTACGTCTCTTTATTATCAGCTTGAACTTTTGTTATTGTAGGGGCAAAGAGCCATTTATGATCAAGTCGCAATTATGAATAACTGAAAATTTGATTGGCTAGATCTCGGGCCACGTGACACATTGACGTATGAAAAACGTATCAAAATGAAGCTTGATGTTTGGGCAACCAATGACAAAAATAACGTTTCGGTCACGCTTACGTATCCGGAAAAATTTCGGATCAGGTGCATCCAATCAAAATTTCCCCAAAACTTTGTTAAGAAAAGGACCATCTCAAGTTCGTTTGTCAGCTCAGATAAACTGATGCAGACTATTTTGAGTAAAAATTTTTGCATCAGCGAAATCAACTGTTTTTCTTCTTTACAAACAAGTCAGGTGAACAATTTAAAATAAAAATAAAAATAAAAAATTAAAATTTAAAAAATCACTAATAACTAGTGATGTATGTGGATCGAATCGGATCGCTGATTAAGTAAGGTTAGATAGCCAGATCGAATCGGCTGTGAAATTTTGGATCGGCGATTCGGCGATCGTTGGTATAAGTTTTGAGTATTAAGTACCGTAGGTGCGTGCGCGGTGCGTGTAATTTCGCGCATTTTTATGTTTATAGAAGAACAGTTACAAACATTTATCATATTATTTATTAAAAAAGCCTCAGCAGTTACGCTAAAAAAATTGAAAAATAATTGAAATTGAAAATATTTGCAAAATTGAAATTGAATTGAAAATATTTCGAGAAAAAAATTGAAATGGTATTGAAATTGAAAATATTTGGGCAAAAAATTGATAATGGTATTGAAATTGAAAATAATTGGGCAAAAAATTGATAATGGTATTGAAATTGAAAATAATTCCATAATTGAAACAACCCTAATACCTACTCCCTTCCACCTCTAAAATTAAGACACATCTCAGATTTGAGGAGGAACCCCCCCGGAATCAAGACACATCCCTGATTTGAGGGGGGTACCCCCCTGAAGACGTAGCCTATTTCGACCGGAGCATCGTCCCGGCCAGTTACCTAGAATAGGTCACACTGTACTCTTGGTCGCACTTTTCCGATTATACACTCTTGGTAATAGCAAGAGTACATAATAGCAAGAGTACATAATAGGGAAGAGTATGACACTCTTCCCTATCCTAGCTAATCGGCCCGGACGATGCTCCGGCCGAAATAGCGCTTTTACGCCTTGATTTCAGGGGGGGGGTACCCCCCCCTCGAATCATGACATGTCTTGATTTCAGGGGGGGGACCCCCCCCTCAAAACCGGGAAGTGTCTTGATTTCAGGGGGGGGGTACCCCCCCCTCGTTTCAGCAGACTGCCAGCTCGAAATCGGTGGTGTCTTGATTTCAGGGGGGGGGTACCCCCCCCCTGGTTTCAGCACACTGCCACGGTGATGTCTTGATTTCAGGGGGGGGTACCCCCCCCTCGTTTCAGCACGTTACCAGCTCACCATAGATTTCATGCTGGCAGTGTGCTGAAACCAGGGGGGGTACCCCCCCCTGAAATCAAGACACCACCGATTTCGAGCTGGCAGTCTGCTGAAACGAGGGGGGGTACCCCCCCTGAAATCAAGACACTTCCCGGTTTTGAGGGGGGGGGTCCCCCCCCTGAAATCAAGACATGTCATGATTCGAGGGGGGGGTACCCCCCCCCTGAAATCAAGGCGTAAAAGCGCTATTTCGGCCGGAGCATCGTCCGGGCCGATTAGCTAGGATAGGGAAGAGTGTCATACTCTTCCCTATTATGTACTCTTGATAATAGGAAGAGTATGACACTCTTCCTATTATGCCTACGGGCGTGCGTCCAATGCGCAGCGCGAAATAGCCCGTTTATGTACGGTTTTGAGGTGGGGGTACCCCCCCCCTTAAAGGAATACCCCTTAGTCAACTGTGGGGGGGGGGTACCCCCCCCTCAACTCAGTACCCCGTCTTCAGTTGAGAGGGGGGTACCCCCCCCCTCATTTCAAGACACTGACAAGGACTTTTGTTGATGTGCTGAACTGAGGGGGGGGGGTACCCCCCTCAACTGAAGACGGGGTACTGAACTGAGGGGGGGGGGGTTGCGCAAAGACGTGGTCCGTGTCGTGAAATGAGGGGGGGGGGTTACCCCCCCCTCAACTGCGGCCGGGGTGCGGAGTTGAGGGGGGGGGTCCCCCCCCCCTCTTTTGTGCACGGGGTATCTAACTGAGTTGGGGGTACCCCCCCCCTCAGTTGAGTACGGGGTCTTCAGTTGAGGGGGGGGTACCCCCCCCTCAAAACCGTACATAAAAGGCCTATTTCGCGCTGCGCATTGGACGCGCGCTGCTAGGCATAATAGGAAGAGTGTCATACTCTTCCTATTATGTACTCTTGGTAATAGCAAGAATAGCCAGCCAGGCCCAGAGCACACAACAGCAACAGTAGACCATGTCAGTGTTACCAATTACCATTAGGTAGGTAGGTAGTTAGTAGTGATGTTAAAGTTGCCTTACGAATTTCAGTTTCAGTTTCAGCTCTTGATTAGTTTCAGTTTCAGCTGTAGTTTCAGCTCCATCGAAATTTTAGTTTCAGTTTAAGTTTCAGTTTCAGCTCTAGATTAGTTTCGGTTTCAGCTGTAGTTTCAGCTCCGGCGAAATTTTAGTTTCACTTTCAGTTTCAGTTTCAGCTCCAGAAGCATTTAGTTTCAGTTTCAGTTTCAGTTTTGCTATATTTTGTTTTCGTCGCACTTTTCTACGTAGCGTATACGGTCGTCGACGTTGCCTTGTGAAGCCCCAAGCTTACATTAATGAACTATGTACATAAGATAAGATACATGATAAGATAGCGCGAACTCTCGGACCTTACACAGTTACACTCTAACTGTAGAATGAATTAAGGAATGCACGACTTTTTATCTCACGTTCATACAGTTCAGTGTGACAGCGGCGATCAACTTATATGAAGATCCCAGACTAATTTGTGTTTCAGCTGAAGTTTCAACTGTAAAATATTGATGTTAAGCGTCAAACGCTGAAAGGAAAGCTAAAAAACGGAAACTTGTATTCGTTTTGTTGTAGATGGCGTTCACCCCACCAAATAAATAAAACTTAAGTCTCAGCTCAGGCGTTTACAAAAAGCTTCAGCTGCACCAATCTTCACATTGTTGCAGCGCACTTGGGTCAACTGCACTAATCTTCACATCGTTGCAGCGCACTTCGGTCAAATTATAAATTTAAGCTTGAGATAAGTCAAGTTTACACTGTACTGTGTAGTCCACCCGCCGTTGATTTTAGTTCCCGCTCACAGCACTTGCGCTTAAATCGAAGGCAATGCTCGCTAGTTGCTGTGAAGACCATACGGGGGTTTCTTTGCGACGTCCATTGTGTATGTATAACTTCATTTGATTGGTTCGAGGCTGAAGCTCCATCCCGCGGCCCGGTCGACCCGGTCGGCGCGGTCGGCCCGCTGCCACGCGGCCCCGGGCCCGGGCCGGTGGTGGGCCGCGGGCCGCAGTGCAGCATGGCCGGGCACGGGCCGGGCCGTCTGACTGAGCGTCGGCCCGGGGCCGGCTCGGCCCGGGCGGCCGGTCAGACCGCAGCTCGCCACCAGCCCCGGCCGATCTCTAATATAGACATAGAGTAAGACACTATTATATACTCTTGCTTAGTGTATAACAGAAAATCAATAATTTGTGCGCAGGGGATGCTGAAACTGAAACTGCCTGAGGCTGAAACTGAAACTACAGTTTCAGTTTCAGCTTGTGTATGTATACACGTACCCACACACACATTGAAAGCAGCATTGGCGGAAACTCAGTTGACCTGAAACTGAAACTATGTTTCAGTTTCAGTTTCGGCTTCTGCGTAATTTCAGTTTCAGTTTAAGTTTCAGTTTCAGCTCCAGCGGCATTTCAGTTTCAGCTGCTGTTTCAGCTCTGGACAGATTTTAGTTTCAGTTTAAGTTTTAGTTTCAGTTTCAGCTTTAGAATAGTTTCAGTTTCAGCTGAGGTTTCAGCTGCAGGATGGATTAGTTTCAGTTTCAGTTTAAGTTTCAGGCGCTGAAACTGAAACATGTACAAGCTGAAACTAGTTTCAGTTTCAGTTTCAGTTTCCGCTCACATCACTAGTAGTTAGTACCTACTACCTACCCCAAAAATAGCAGTCTAAGTTAGCTTTACCTAGGTTTTAGTTAGGTATTAGCAGTTACCGCGCAATTACGGAACAGCGATGGGCTTTTTTATGTAAAACTTTACCATGCATTATTTTTTCAGTCGCAGACAAGACGATTTCCCAACACCCTCTGCGCCACACACAGATGGTTGGAACGTGGGCAGACAGGAACCATTGCCGCCAAGATACGAGAAAGCTACCACGGAGATGATATGAAACACTTTTCTGCTGTCAAACAAATCATGCCGCTTTTACTGCATCGCAACTGATTAAATGATTTCCTCAGCTGAACGGATATACGACTGTAATTAGTTGTAAATTTCCCTTAAGCAGTTTTTCCGCACAATGCACATACGTTTCTTCCACCAAATGGGTTTTTTTCTGGAAAATTTTTACTTTCGGCAACAAATAGCAAAAACAACAAGGCATGGGGACGATTAAACCGATGTCAGCATTAACAGCAGAATTAGACCTACATTCGGTCACCTGGAACAACAACCGGCTAACTTCATTTTTTGAAAAACTGGAGTTAAGTAGCTAGCTACTTTTGTACAATCGATGATGCTCTATCCAGTGGTGCTAATTTTGTGCTCCAACTTGCATTTTGTGCGAAGATAGAGCAGCTTTTCAGTTGGCCGGTTGTTGCACTTTTTTCGTACAAGTTGAATTTGGTGAAATACTATTTAGTTACAGCAGTTAGCTCCTTACTTTTTTCGAAACTCATTAGGTAGTACCAAGAGTACATAATAGGAAGAGTATGACACTCTTCCTATTATGCCTAGCAGCGCGCGTCCAATGCGCAGCGCGAAATAGGCCTTTTATGTACGGTTTTGAGGGGGGGGTACCCCCCCCCTCAACTGAAGACCCCGTACTCAACTGAGGGGGGGGTACCCCCTACTCAGTTCGATACCCCGTGCTCAACTGAGGGGGGGTACCCCCCCCCCTCAACTCAGCACCCCGTCTTCAGTTGAGGGGGGGGGTACCCCCCCCTCATTTCAAGACACTGACAAAGTCTTTGCGCTACCCCCCCCCCTCAGTTCAGTACCCCGTCTTCAGTTGAGGGGGGGTACCCCCCCCTCAGTTCAGCACATCAACAAAAGTCCTTGTCAGTGTCTTGAAATGAGGGGGGGTACCCCCCCCTCAACTGAAGACGGGGTGCTGAGTTGAGGGGGGGGTATCCCCCCCTCAGTTGAGCACGGGGTCTTCAGTTGAGGGGGGGGTACCCCCCCCTCAAAACCGTACATAAAGGGGCTATTTCGCGCTGCGCATTGGACGCACGCCCGTAGGCATAATAGGAAGAGTGTCATACTCTTCCTATTATGTACTCTTGGTAGTACCTTGTCTGTGCCAAATTAGAGCATTCATGATGTCAGGGTAAATTCTTGGTGCATCAGGTTAGAAAGCGGCTGTTGATCTTCATCATGTAGGTATGTGTCAGTGCAACAACCGGCCAAACCATCAAACATGTGTAAAATTTGTGCTGCAACAACCGGCCAACTGCAGATAGAGTTTTAAGATTGCTTTGGAAAAACTGTCAGTTAAAGCTTTTCTGTTGAAAAAATAGAACAAAAGTTGAGGTTTAATTTAAGCTACTGCTTGTAAAAAATGGTTGAATACCTACATGCTTGATCAAAATGCTGCAAACTTTAAAGTCGATTTTCTCATTTTCAACTTTTTGTAAGTTAGCCGGTTGTTGTTCTAGGGGACCGATAATATTTTTGGGTTTCCGGTAAAAAGTCTTAGTCTCGGAGCTACATGACCAGAGATGCACGGGACGGGGGTGCCGAAGTTTTGACGGTTTTCTTGATTTTGAACTCATTTTTGCGGCACGTTCTTGTTCTTGGTCACAGCTGAAAGATTTTAGCAGTTTTTAGAATTTTTACTCATTGTCGGGACATTTTTTCACTATTGATTGGGGGGATGGTCAACCCTACCAACGTCCACACTCCACCCCTTTCCGCACGCCTTACGCATGACTAGAAGAATCTGCATCTCGCCGAGAAATTAAAGAAGTCAACTAAGTCAAATAGGTCAAGAACATTTATATCATATAAACCGTTTACTTGACAGACGGCAAGCACACAAACAGAATGGTCAATACCGGATCGGTACCAAAACATTACCACCAAGAGTACACAATAGAAAAAAAATATGACACTCTTCCTATTATGCCTTGGCGCTTGCGTCTAATGCGAACCGCAACGCGGAAGACAGACAAGCTAGACCGGAATAAGCGAGAGCCAAGTCCACTTTAAGTCCGATATTTGCTTTTCTAAATTTGGGACTAAGTCTGACTTAGTTTTTTTCCAAAATTCGGACTAATCAGACATTTTTTGAAATCAATCAGTCAGTCTTTAGCTTACTTTACAATAATTAACTAAAAAATCACCGAGGTTGAGAAAAAATAAAATACTGATAATACAAAGTATCAATCATATAACGTAATTCAACATGCAAACAATAAAGCAAAAAACGAGTCAAAAAATAATATAACACACAGGACTAATAGTGAAAAAATAAAATAACAAACTGCACTGCATTGACAGGAACGATTAAAACAACATTCCAAATGGAACGGAGATTCATAAGGCTGCTACGTACTGTTATACTACACATAAGCTAAAATATAACTAAACTGAATAATATAAAAGTTATTTCAGAATATTTTTTAGTTTACATTTTTAGTTCTAGTTCAACAAAAACAGCTATTGAGTGGAACACCAGGATTGGTGTTTATTAATTCAATATTAATTCAATTATTGTCGTATAATTAATTAATTATGCAACAAACAAAACATCATTGCAAGTTATTAAAAAAGGACTATAGTGGCAAGAACAAAACAAGAAAGGAAATTAAAAAAAGTTTTAAAATGTGCAATTTAAAGCGATAGGATGCAAGGCAATTAAATTCCCTGCGCCATACATTTTAGCTTTTGGCATTAAGCCCGGTTCCTACTTGTCGTTAAGGACATAGGGACAGGAACAAAGCCAAAGTTCAAATGAATGTTCGGCCAAATCGACCAAAAAGACTATTTTCCTTAATTTTGCGCATAGGCACTGAATGGGACCACAAATTTGTTTATGCCAAAAAACCTATTTTGTCCTCAAAATTTCGGCGAACTTAAGTAAAAATGGCATTTTTTTCGTGAATTTTTGCGAAATTAGGGTATTGTTGGTCGATCAGGGAAGGATGGCGCCCAAAATTTTGCGGAGAGGCGCCCCAATATTTTTGACCCCTTTATATATTATAATATATACTAGCGAACGGACGGAGGCAAGATTTTTGCTCCGGCCGGAGCCGGAGCCGGAGGTAAATTAATTTGCCGGAGCCGGAGCCGGAGCGGAGTCGAAATTGATACCCTTATGATGCAAAATTTTCTAATGTTTAATAAATAATAAAAATCTATCATCCCTCTTCTTCTCGACCTTACGATATGTTTACAACGACTTCATCATAATGGCCAAAAATTGTTTACATGTATGCAGTGGCAGTGGCGTAGTTAGTAAAAAAATTCGGGAGATGACTTTTCATTTTTGAAACATATTAAAATGCACTTAAGTTCGATTTTAACGCAAAAAACGACACATATTTCGGTAAAAAACAATGGTAATTTTTCGAATAATCGAATGTAAAATGCTAATGATAATGGAACGTAAAATGGGACATCCAAACACCGCAATTACAAAAATGGTGGGGGGAAAGGGTCCAGAAGCTAACGATATAGCTAAATTGGAGAATTATTCAGTTTTTAGGCCAAACTTGGTCAAATGGACTATGGAGACGTATCAGAATTTTTTACATTTTGGACGTATCGGAAATTTTTTTCCGGCTGGGTGATAAAACCAAAGGGGGACCCTTGCCACTCTTACTGCAATCTAGATGAGTATGGGTCGCTCATAGAATTTAGATTCAGCATAAGGTATATATATACTCTTGTAGGCATGCATAGGCTTTGATGAAAGATAATAACAAAGAACAGTAACCAACAGAGTGGGAGGGGTCTGGGGGCGGCAGCCCCCAGGAAAAAAGTTCGAGAATTTTTTGATTTTTAGGTCAAATTTGGTCAATTGGAGACGTATCAGCAATTTTTTTGGGCCGGGCGATAAAACCAAAGGGGGGACCCTTGCCACTCTTACTGCAATCTAGATCAGTATGGGTCGCTCAGAGAATTTACCTCCGGTTCAGCATCCGGCTAATTTTTGGTTGGCTCCGGGCGGAGCCGGAGCCGGAGGGGCCAAATCGGAGGCTCCGTCCGATCGCTAATATATACCTATTTAGAAAATCGCTTAGGGACAAAACGATAAGGACAAGTATGAACCGGGCTTTACACGCTTGCCTTAACAAAAACAGTAATTAAACTGTGATGAAACATATTATTTTACAGGCATAAAGTAAGTCAGCGCATTCACAGAATGCAAAAACCGGATGGACAAAAATCTACAGGAAAGTACGCTTTTCCACTTTATCCTAGTAAAGAAAAAATGCCCTAGCCCAGAAATACGCTGAAACAATACCAGTGAAGTGACATTAGTCGTCTTGACGCTATGCTAATCTCGAGTTATTCTGTCTTGATGCCAACCAGTAATGCTTTCACAGCCGTAGAGTGACTAACTGGAGCGATCTCCCCACAAGTCCCACAACACATTTAAGGATACACACAAACAGTATTTCGCCTAAAGTTAAAAGTACGTACGTACAGTCTCGAATATTTACATATTTTGATGCCTTTTAATGAAAATTTCAAATACGGAAAATGGGAAATTTTTCCAAAAATTAGGACATAATGGGAGGGGTGGAAAAAATAGGAGAAAAAGGAGCCGCAAAACCTCACCTGCAAAATTAATGAATGAAAAATCACTAAAAAGTTAGCAAAAAAAATTGGCCAACATGACAGCAAGCACAAACACAATTTAGTAGGAAATCTACCATGCGCGTTGAGTCGTTGCGATTGACGGCGGTTGACAACCGGCGGTCTGAAAAAATGAATTAAATTAAACGCATAACATCAACAATCAAAACAGCAATAACATTTTTAAGCTTGAGGCCCCTTTAGAGTGACCAGCAATTTTTTATTGTGGGTTTTTTGCAAATTTTTGTCTGTGACGTGTGACTACATTCAAATTAGTAGTGCTTCCTTATTATACGCAGAGAACAGCATAAATTGAAACGCATGAGATTCTAAAGTCTGGCAAAAAATAGATGCGCCCGTTGTCACTTATATATATGCTTATTTAGTGGCATGACTTCTACGACCACTTGCTGTAGTCTTGATAGTCAAAATCTATTCTTTTTGTAACAAAATCACATGTTTCGTTTTCTCAAATGGTGCAACTATTTTGTGTCACACTTTAGTTAAAACAATGAACCCGAAAAGTCAAGCAACAGCTGAACATTTTTCAGAAATATATACTTACGTATACTTACTTACCATCTGATGTGGGCTATACCACAGGTTGCTGCGGAAGAAAGTTATGTGTGGGACGCTGGTTCGGATCCGGCAAGCCTATTGGTGCCCGCGGTCTGAAAAAAATGAAAAACACTGCAATGGCAGATAGCCTTATGCCCACATGTATAAAGGGTGGACCCTCCCCCTAAAAAAATCAAGGGGCCGGGGGGAGGGTTCCGAAAATGTGGGCGAAATTGAGAAACAATGGCATTTTTTGACGAAACTAGAAAAAAGTGCATTTTTAACACCAATTTTCTTTTGGTAAGCCTCGTTCTATATTCTATATTCTATAGAAAGATCAGCTAACGATATTCTTACATTGAAACACAGTGGTGTATATAAATCCGTACTCAAAATTTCAGCTACCTCACGTACAGACAGTCTGACGCCCCCTTCAAAAACCAGCTATCAGACATTTTGGGCGCAATGGACTTTTTGGGACCGTTGGATAGCTGAGGGCAAGACGCATCGACTGGTGTAAAAATTATTTCAATCCGACGTCCCTGAGTCTAGTTATGAGGCAAAGAATTTTCTGGCAGATAACCGTTGGTCAAATAGCCGCTGCATATCAGATAGACGAAATGCACACATAGCTGTTTTTTGCACCACATCATAAAAAAACAAGTCACGTGACGTGACTTATCTAATCACGTGATCACGTGACTAAATCTCATGTCACGTGATTTGGGCAGCGGCTTTTTGCACGGTGCTATTGTAACTGGTTTTTACACAGTACTATAGCTAATACTTGCAAAAGAGATATTTTACGCTTTGTATGTTACTGTTTTAGACAACCTCAGTGAAGGACAACTGGACAAAGATGCGAGACGACGATGCCTGCAATTCCAAACAACATGGAAAAGTTCATTCGACAGTCAACCACCCCAGTCCCTCCTCCTCTTGAAAAATTTTCAAATGAAAGCTTACACAAGAGTTCCCCATCTGATTTTTATGAGCTGGCTGCAAAAATATGTCACACCTGATGCCCAATTCACAGTAAATTTGGGTTTGCGCTATACACAACTCCGCTCTATTTTCAGGCTTGGGCTTAGTTTAATCAATTATACAGTGTACCCACTTTAAAATTAGCGTAAATTTACATAATATATATTATAACTTATTATAATTAAACGCATATATGGAACGGGGTTAAAATTTTGGAGGGCCTCTCTGGCCGAATATTGGGAATGATCCCCCCCCCCATGATCAACCAAAAATACCCTAAACATGGCAAAATTTTGTAAAATTTTCCCAAAAAAGTGTCATTTTTACTAAATCTTTCCCAAATTTCGGAGAACCTCCCCCCGGCCCTCGATTTTGGGGGGGTCACTTCACCCCCCCTTATACACGTATGATTAAACGTTAGTAATATTTGCAGATTCATTAACTATGGAGAGCTCCTTTAAAAGTGGTGATATTGTCTGGATTTATTGGAAGGGCAGTGGTCATTATCCTGCTGTTGTGGTTGATATCGGATGCCTGCCAATTCAATTGCAAAATGACAAACGTGTCGTTTTGAAAGACTACGTTCCCGTGCAGTTTTTGGACTCAAGAGGCCAATTCAGTTACGCTAAAACAAAAGACATTCAGCCTTTTATGTGCGAAAATGGGCCAAAGTATTTGAACGCCAAAAAAATGAGCACGGACGCGCTTCAAAAACTGGAAGCTTACATGACTGACCACCAGCTGTCGTCGGAGCTGAAATTCCTGAGAAGTAACCGCAAAAGTATGCGCTTCATTTAAACTGATTATTAATAAGCTACTACATTATTACTACGTAGCTAGGTACTAAAATTTAGAACGGCTCTCATTTATTATTTGTTTATGTTAGGAACTTAATTTCTAACCAAGGATGAGTATCATGAAAGCGGACAGCAGCAGCTGGATTGCATTTAAATATTGCTTGATGTTAATACCATACCATACTATTACATGCGTAAGACAAATTTTAATGCAAGTTGCGTGCAAACATGTTACTGTATAATGTAGCTAACATGTTGAACTTTTTGAAATTTAACATGTTGAAATTCCGTTCATGTGCTTTTGACTCGATATAACTCAGAAAATATTGGGTCTAGAAAGGAAAGGCTATGCCATCTGAAACTAAGGCCACCTAGCTATTACCACACCAAATTTCAGACCAAAATGTTTAAAAAAAAGAGCTCTCAGCGTTTTTCGCGATTTCCCACAAGTTAGGTTTTTATCACATAGCTGGTTTTTGAAGGGGGCGTCAGCAGTGTTCTTGGAACAAGTCTCGGTCTCGGTCTCGGTAGTCAGAAAGTACCGACTTTTTAAATTTGCCAAGAAATTTTCCTGTGGTCCCCCCCCCCTTTGGTTATTATTTTTCGCAGAAAATTTTTTTGCGAAGTCTCCATTTCACCGACTTTTACCCCACGCGGCTAAATTTAGTCCTTTTTTTCTGAAACTGCTACTATCAAACAACTTTATTGCGGATACTTAGTTTATCAATGAACACAGATCGTTCAAAAAATATATGTTTGTGAATTTGTGATACAGATTTTTATATTTGAATTTGAAGTCAATAAGAAAACGCATAATTTCTCTTTTGCAGGATATCCCCTCCCTTAAGGCTTAGGATTCTTGGACAAATAAAATAGCTCCGGAAAAATTTTTCTACTCATGGATATGCGTTAGCAGAAGACAAGACCGGTATTTTTTTATAAAATCTGAACGATATTGACCTTAATTTTGACCAAAAAGCATAGGCGGATCTAGGGGGGGGGGGGGGGGGTGGCTCGAGCCCCCCCCATTAGGTCGAGGGGCCTATCGAGTCGGGGGCCTATCGGCCCGAAGGGCCGATAGGCCCCCGACTTGTGCATACATGTAGGTCGCTCTCCATGTTGTTTTAGGGCCTATTAAGGCCCTTATAGCCTGTTGTGGACTAGATAGGCCCCTCTCCATGTTGTGGACTAGATAGGCCCCTCTCCATGTTGTTTTGGGGTCTATTTAAGCCCTTGTAGCCGGCTGTAGAGTAGATGGGCCCCTTTCTATGTTGCTTTTGGGCCTATTTAGTCTCTTGTAGCCTTCTCTGGACTAGATAGGCCCCTCTTCATATTGCTTTGGGGCCTATTTAGGCCCTTGTAGTCGGCTGTGCACTAGATAGGCCCCTCTCGATGTTGCTTTTGGGCCTATTTAGGCCCTTGTAGCCTGCTCTAGACCAGACAGCCCCCTCTCCATGTTGCTTTGGGGCCTATGTATTTAGGTTTGGGGCCTATTTAGGCCCCTGTAGTTGTAGCCTGCTGTGGATTAACGTACATAGGCCCCTGTCCATGTTGCTTTGGGGCGTATTTAGGCCCGTGTAGCCTGCTGTGGACTCAGGTAGGCCCCTCTCCATGTTGCTTTGGGGCCTATTTAGGCCCTTGTAGCTTGCTGTGGACTCAGGTAGGCCCCTCTCCATGTTGCTTTGGGGGCCTATTTAGGTCCTTATAGCCCCCCCTCGAAATTTGTTCCGACTGAAGTTTGACAGAATGGTCCCTCCTTTGGTTTTTATTGATCGGCCGAAAAAAATTTCCGATACGTCTCCAATTGAACAAATTTGGTCTAAAAATGAAAAATGTTCCACAATTTGTTTTTCATGGAGGCTGCCGCCCCCAGACCCGACCCCTGTGACTATGTGGCTTACTATTTCTTGTTCTTATCCTTCATCAAAGCCTATGCATGTATATACAAGTACATTAGACTGCATTAGCATGTCTCGAGTACATCATGATCATGCTGCATTTAGGTGTGTAATATATGCACTGTCTGTTGTAATGCTCCCATATTTTGTTTTATTTTCCTGTCGGAAAAAATTTCTGATACGTCTCCAGTTGACCAAATTCGGCCTAAAATTTGAAAAAATCTCCATTTTTCTGGGTACGCCACTGGCTTTACTACAAACACTTTCAACTCATTGCCTTGATATGGCTGCGGCAATAACAAGATAGCGTAAAACTGAAAAACGCTATCATAAAAAGTGAACAAAATTCTGCAGACCTCCCCCCGCCAAAAAAAAATCAAAGTCTGGCACCGCCAGTGCCCTCCCCAGAAACTTTCAACGACTAAACTTTTACACAAGGATCCCGCTTGGTTTTATAGCCTGGCAGGAAAAAGTTTCCGATACGTCTCCAATATTGATCAAATTCAGCGTAAAAATAAAAAATTTTCTCATATTTTGTTCTGGGGGCTGCCGCCCCCAGACCCCTGCAACCATATGGCTTTACTACTCCTTGCTTTTGTCTTTCATGAAAGCGTATATATGTATATATTTGTGCATTGTGCACTATTTATTTGCTAATACACTGTTACGTGTATCATTTAAGCTGTTTTATTGGGGTAAAATTGACATTTTAAGTAAATTTATGGTTCGTAGTGCCAAAAATCTTCTTACAGTTTTCTATTGGCTAGCTGGTGCACCCTCGCCGGCGCGCCGGTTTTGTAATTTTAGGTGTTTTGAACTCCAGTTTTACGTTCAATAAAAATTCGGTCCAAAAAATTGTTTTTTTAACGAAATGTGTTAATATGTGCCGTTTTTTGCGTTATCATCGCATTTAAGTGCATTTTAACACATTTCAAAAAAATGGGGCCTATTGGTCGGGGGGCCTATCGGGATCCGAGCCCCCCCCCCTTGGAAAATTTCTAGATCCGCCACTGCCAAAAAGTGTCAACATTTCTACTTTGTGGCGACAGCAAAGTCAAAATTACCTCCGTTTCGGGGGAGTGGCCAAAGTTACACTATACTCAGAGGATCGGGTGCCACACAGGGGTGACGGTAGTCAAAATTGTCCTGCCAGAGTAAATATAGAAACGTGTCACACCGTGGTCTAGTAATTTTGTCTAAGAACTTGAAAGAGTCATCGAGTAAATAAAATGTTAAAAAGTGACAAGTCTCGGATCGGAGCGGTTTCGGGGTCTGCGTCGCGGTTTCGGAAAAAACCGAAACTTCCAACGGTGCAGCCAGGGTTGATTTCGAAAAAATGTTCAAAAAAGTGCTCATTACATTCTTGCTGAACAACTCTGGCATATTTTCAGACAAAACTTTATGGGGGTCTACCCCCCTTCCCCAAGGATGAGTAGGGTGCAAAATGGGCACCAAAATCATAACAAAAACACTATTACCAATGGTTGTTTTGGCGAAAAAATGTTCTTCATACGTAATCACAGCTTCACTAATGCTAGGCTTAACAAAACATAACAAACTAGTCGAGTGGCTACAACGGGTTGCCGACGGAGGCAGGGGACCCTTTATTCTAGGCAGAGGAGGGGACCCTCTGTTGTTGTTGTTGTTGTTTTAACGTTCCATATCCCCACGGCGTCGTTATAGTTGTAGGGGACCCTCTATTCGTGTTCAGTAGCTCGCTCGAATTACCCCTAGAAACATCAATATCTCAATACTCAATTTCGAAAAATTGACCCCTTTGGCCCTCTGGGGCACGGTACCCTAGAGGGGGCTTGGTGGGGTCCACGAAGGTTCTAGGCAAAAATGGACTTCGGATTCGTGTTCAGGGGCTCAAATTACCTGCAGAAAAATGAAAATTTCAATTTCGAAAATTTGACCCCTGAGGACCCCATGGACCCCCTAGGGGAGGTACCCTGGGGGGTCATAGGGGCGTCCACAGGGGTCGTACGCAAAAATGGACCTCGGATTCGTGTTCAGAGGTCAAAATTACCCCCAGAAATATCAATATCTCAATTTCGAAAATTTGATCCCTGAGGACCCCCTCATTTTTGAGGGTCACGTGACCCGGCCCACCGCGGGGTCAGGGGGTCACCAAGGTGGGGGCACAACTACTCATAGGGGGGTCCCCCGGCCCCCCACCAAAGTTTGGTTCACATCCATAAAGTATTACATCAAAAAAAGTTGTATCAAACTCAGCATACCAAGCTTTTTAATAATATTAATAATAACAGACATTTCAGATACAAAAGGGTTACCTTTGCTTCGCAACTGGTCGGCAACCCAAAAAAACCATAGCGACATCTCTTTCTCTACAGCTAAAAAGTCGCCAAAACGTCGTTTAAGAAAGCAATTTTGGGCTATGGCGGATTGGGGGGGCACCCTATCTGCAACGGGGGGTAACAAAACGGAGGGGTCACCGGAACCGGACCAAATGTGAACACTCCCCCCCCCTCTAAAAATGCCAGGAAACCTTACCCTTCAATGGGGCCGGCGGCGGGTCCTGGGGGTCCGGTGGTTTGAAACTGAACCGGTCCCCGGTACGCGTATCTCCATCTCCTTCTTCTGTATTTCAGCATGCATTGTATCAGCTGACGCACCGGACGGCAACAAAACGCCAGCAGGAAAAGGCCGATCAGAACCACGCCCAGACCCATCATCAAAAAACCAACAACGGCCGGCCAGGGTGGTCTAAAAAACACAAACACCAATAAAGTCTGACAAAAAATGCTGAACCCCGAGACATAATAAAAGCTGGTGTGATCTTCGTGACTACGCGCTGTATATACTCTTCTTGATGCCTGCGATTGCGTTCATTTCGTTATGGAATCGCGTGTCTCTTTTTTCAATCACTCTATTTGGTAATGTGCGTTCAAGTTCTCATGTGTGTTAGCCCACACGAACTAATATATATACAAACTATTGGAGCAGTCTTTAGTAAAATCCTAACAAGACGTTCGCTAATGGTCGTAGTCACCTCACCAAAGGGCCGTCAAAATGACCAAGTCCGGCAAGCATTTTAGAATTCGACCAAATAAATGTTAACATTAGCATTTATATGCAAAATACAACATTTTTTGTACTCCCATGCGTCTTTTGGAGTGTAGCGGGCGAGGAAAAACCCCGCCCCATTTTTGGGGTGGGTTTTTTTGTACGCGGGGCGCCATGAACGAAATTAGACGGGGTAAGAAGAAGATGATGATGAGTTATATTCCTCAAAAA
>JASANF010014253.1:0-33079 GCA_030248245.1 Trissonchulus sp. WLG1_4
AACATGTTTTTAACACTATTCAAAAAACATGTTAAAAGATGTTAAAACCATGTTAATAACATGTTAAAATATGTTAAAAACATGTTAAAAGCATGTTAATCGAAAGCGCAAAAAACATGTTAAAAACATTCAAACACTTTCTTCCTGTGTAAGTAAGTAGTAGACTGCATGTTTAATACTTCATCGTCTGTCAAAAAGTTGACAGCAGTTTTGAAGCGGTGAGTGCCTTCTCTAGGCCCGAACCCCTCCTTATCAGTACTGAAAGACTGCCCCAGTATACAGGGGTGTTGCGGCCCATTTACGAAAAAATAGGAAATACAATAGGAATTTCTTAGAGAAAAATAGGAAAAAAATAGGAATTTCTGACCAAAAAATAGGAAAAAATAGGAATTTTATGTTGACTTGTTATTGAGATACTGTGTAACAGTAAACTGCAGTTTTTTCGTTAAAACAGGATACCCATAGCGTCAGTCAGTGGCGTAAAAAATTTCGGGGAGGAGGGGAATGACTTTTCGATATTTTTGAAATGTGTTAAAATGCACTTCGCAAAAAACGACACAGCATATTTCGTTCAAAACCAATGCTACTTTTTTACTAGAGCGGCATCGAAAGTAAAATTGGAGCTCAAAACACCGAAAATTACAAAACTGGTGGGCCGACAAGGGTCCAGAAGCGAGTGCGTAGACAGAAAAAGCAATTCAGGGGGATAATCCCTTCGATTTTTTGAAACGTATTGGAAATGAAATTCTCTTGACTGCAAAATATACCACACCACAATGTACATATTTGTTAATTAGCATAGTTCGAAAACCGTGCTATTTTTAGACCAGCAGTATCGAAAATTAATACGTAATATTGGAACTCAGAACACCGCAAATTATAGAACCGGCAGCCGGCGAGCGTCCGGAAGCTAAAAATCTGGAACTTTCACGACGATTCTTGACATTACAGACAATAAATTTACAAAAAATGTCATTTTTACTATGGTAAAACAGCTAAGACTACACATTGCATAATAAACTGTACACCAGTGTTTTTTTTCCTCAAAAATTTTGCGTCGTCTGACGCACATGCCCAAATTTTTTGCGTCATTTTGAAAAAAAAGTGCGCAGAGCGGTTATAATGCTATCTAAGGTGTTTTAGGTGAAAACCAATAGTTTCTACCTTTGAGCAGTGGCGGACCTGGAAAAAAATTTCGGAGGGAATGACTTTTTGCTTTTGTAATAAGTTAAAATGCACTATGTTCAATATTACCATAAAAATGTAAATTGCAAATTGAAGACCACGTAGCCACAAGTTGCGGGGGTCTGGGGGCTGGTCTGGGTCTGTTTTGTTTTTGTTATCACCCAAAACCGGGACCAGTCAGTGGCCAACTACTGGTCATATGAGTGAAGAGTGTGTAAAGAAAGACATAGGTATTATAGAAGTGGGGCGTGACTGTTAAAAAAGTAAAAAAAATGCTGATTCGTAAAAATTGAAAATTTTTTCACAATATTGTCAGCATATTTTACTAATTGAAATTTTTTGAAAAACACTGCCTCCGGCTCCGGCATTTTATATCCGGCTCCGGCTCCGGCAAAATTTTACCTCCAGTGGTTCGCTAGGGGGCATGCTTCGACACGATTTTTTCAAATCATAACCATTTTCATAACTAATTAAAATAGGTTGTAAACTGTCATTGAAACCAGTTGTAGGTGTAGCTGTATATAGATCAAGCTTGAAACGTTAGACACATGAGAAAATTTTACAAATCTGATGCTTTTGACTCAATTTTGGAAAAGTTTACAAAATTTTTTGCGAAGAAAATGCTATTTTCGGCACTTTTTGGCCAAATCTTAATCAACCATGAGATCTTTTAGTCTTAGCCGAAAAAGCACGGGACGCACAGGGCCCAAAAAAAGTGCAAAATTTCAGAAAAAAAGTGCGGCGTTTCGCACTTTTTGACGCAAAAAAACACTGCTGTACACAATGCACACATGATGTCATGAACGACAAATCCACAGAGTTGCCGCCGTCAGGCGTCTGGGAACGGCCCAGGAAAAAAATCCTGATTTTTAAGCCGGTGTGAGGTCAGTTGGAAACGCATCGAAAATTTTTGCAGACCGAAATGAAAACAAAAGGGGGATCGTCACATTAGACACTGTAGTACACAAGTAAATGAAGCATAAGGTACACTTGTGCACACATGCATAGGCTTTGATGAAAGATAATAGCAAGGAATAGCAAGCCACAAAGTTGTAGGAGTCTGGGACTCTGGGGGCGGCAGTCCACAAAAAAAATTGGAGAATTTTTTCAAATTTAACGCCAAAATTAGTCAACTGGTGACGTATCGGAAATTTTTTCTGGTTAGACCTAAAAACCGAAGGAAGCGGTGAGCAAAATTTGAGTAAATTTTCAATTTTAGTGAGCAAAAATTCAAAATCGTGAGCATTTGCCCCGTATTTTGTCCAAAGAAACCCTGCATCTATTAAAAATTAGAAAAAAAAAGGAAAAAAATAGGAATTTTTCCCAAAAATTAGGAAAAAATAGGAGGAGGTCGAAAAATAGGAAAAAATAGGAAAAATAGGAGCCGCAACACCCCTGCAGTATATATATACGGTCCTGCGGTTTCTGCGGGACATCGGGATTCTTTCCCGACGAGTATAGGAGCAGCACTCCTGATCGGCCGCCAACGACGACGACGACGAAGCTGATTTGGCTGGCGTCCGAGTCAATTGACCCAGTCAACGGCTGGAAGCAACAACAACAACAACAACAACAACAACAACAAGTTGATTTGGCTTCAGTGAAGCACTTTAGTTTCATTGAAGCTGAAGCCGGCTTCGAGGGATGTTATTCCTGATCTGTACTATAATATTGCAAGTTATTGGGAAACCTGAATTTGTGATGTAATGTTTGTAAACGCAGCGGCAGTTTCGGAAATTTGCCTTAAAATTAATGCATTCCAATGAAATTTTGAAAAAATAGGAAAAAATAGGAATTTTTCTCAAAAAACAGAAAAAATAGGAAAAAATAGGAAAAAAAAGAGGAACAAACTTACCTACTTGCTGAAAATTTATGTCCAAGAGGCTCTAAAACGCTATGGGGGCCACAATTGCTGGAAGGAGGGGGCTCTTACACACAAAATTTAACACAACAGTGTAAAAGAGTATAGAAATAACATTGAAGGCAAAATAGACAGAATAATAATCAGCATGGGATAAAACAGACACTCACATGACAGGAAGCAGGAAACTGCCAAAACGTCCAAAATTAGTTCAAAACGAGTTCGAATAATTTTGGACTAGTTTTGAACGAAATTTGAATGTCCAAAACCAGTTCAAAATCTGCACGCTGGCTCCCAAAATTTGTTCAAAACTAGTTCAAAAACTTTTGAACTGGTTTTGAACAAAACGGGCACGTTCAAAACGAGTCCAAAATTGTCGGCGTTTTGAACTAGTTTTGGACTATTTTTGAACAAATGGTTTTCCTGTGACTAGCTTCATATTTTGAAAAATTTTGCAGCTATAGCCCGGAATTTGTAGTAAACCTTGCTTGCGCTGTAAAGCTTCAATCAGCCTGATCCTGGTAGCTTCAGAAAAAGTTTTGTAACTTTTCAAAGCCTGAACCGATTTGCAAAATTTTTCAGCATTTAGTAGCTTAGAAGTTGCTCTTTTAATGGTAGCAGCAGGTTTTTATTTCGTTGAGTATTTTTGCCTGAATCCAATTTTGCGCAAAATTTTTCAGGTAAAGTTTAAATTTTGTTTGATTTCCAGCTAAAGCTTACATCCTACAAACTTTTAAATTAGCCTATTCTAAAGAGCCTTCAATTTTGACCCCGCCTGGGTTTAGGGGATATAGGGGGACTCCGGATCATAAGTCGAAAAACTGCCGTTTTTTCGATTTATTCGACCCCTAAGGGTTTTAACACCAATAATTTCAATTCAGATTTTTATTAAAAGGGGCGACAGCTAATTTGGGGGCTAGAGATCAGATATGGGGCATGGCTGACGATGGGGCTTTCATATTTTTATTAAAAGATGGGGTAGGACCCGAATTAGAATCGAAAATAATTTCTCCCCCCCCCCACTATTTTTGTCGGAAAATGTATATAATTAATTTATTGTCGATGCAAAAAGAAACAAAACCAATTGATATGTGAGCTCAGTTTAACGATGCATATTTCGCCTGGTATATAGTTTGAAAAATTAACAGTTTTTGGTATAAAAATAAATGGAGTACATATAGTCCGTCCGTGATGATGTGGTCCGTTGAAATGTGTGCTCATGCTATGCTGCCATTGCTATCTTTAGTTTAATTTAAGGGGGCGCTCCGGGAGTCAAAGATTTGGGCCGTATTTTTTAAAAACAGCCAAGACGACCTATCATTCTTGAAGGAAAGTTGCCCAAAATACTATTTCTGATGTTTTGACGTGCACATCTCCATAGCAAAAAATTTAGAACAAGCCCAATCTGCGGCAAAATCTTCAGTAAGTATTAAGAATTACGTTCAAGTAAAGCTGACCAGCAGGTCAGCTAAAACCTGTTGTGCAGCAAATAATTATTTTATTGTAAAATGTGTATGCAAAAGTTCAAAGCGTTTTTATCTTACAATAAGTTGTTTTTGCAAAAATCTGAAGTAGTTTTTATTATCTTGCAACAAATTATGTAGGAACGAGTTGTTTTAATTGGTAAGAAGTGTATTCATTCTTTCATGACCATCAAATGACTACAGTTCGCAAGAAATGTAGTATAAGATGCTGCCAAGAAAATTATTTGTTCAAAATGTACGTTAGTCGTAAACCTACAATTACAAATAAAAATACACTCACTCAAACAAAAACATTGAAAATCTTACTTAAATATAAGTTCGTTACCTACGTATGGTCGAGGTGAGCCGTTCGTGACTGGTCACGCTAACTATTCACCATCACTGTTTCAAGAGACACACGTTTAGCAACATGGAAATTATTGGTAAATGGTAAGCACCCACGGTGCTTAAACACATGATATTATCGACTTGAATTTAATTTTATTGTAATTAAATTGAAGCTGAAGCTCGTTTTTTATGTTCAGTCAGACTGACTAGGTATTAGCAACGTTTTACATTTTAGTTGAATCCGGCTGGCAGCAACTGTTTGTATGTTGCCGGTTAGCTCAGTTGGTAGGGCGTCCGATCCGTAAACGGAAAGTTGGTCGTTAGACTCCACTCCGGCAGCTTCTTTTTGAATATTTTTTTACCTGACGCTGACATATCGGTCATCTACCAGAATACAGTCGATTAACTTAAGGGAAGCTGCACAAAATAAAGCGACAAATACACTGTAAATCTAGGTGACACACGCACATACACACATGAGCTGATGTTAAACATGCAGACAGACGCAATTCTTGCACAGTTTAGTGTTATACCGCCAAAATCAAAATTAAAGACCTGTTGTGCTGTGGCACAACAGGAAAAAATGGACAAATTACTGATTTTATTCGACTTTTACACAAATTCAGCAAGTAAGCCAGTGCATCAACGCTTTTTGAGGTTTTCCAAACAAACTATACGTAGATTTTATTAGTCGCAATGAAAAATTAAAACAATTCTATTGCTTTCTGTGCAAAAAAATTGCACAAGAAACCATTTTCAGAAACAGCAGACTCAAATATAGGCTGTGTGAATACAAAACCAATTTTTCGGCACTCGATTATAAAATGCTGGTAAAGTATTTTTCTACAAAATTTCGCACAATTATAGCCTTGGGCTCTACGCAGTTGAACAATTTTTTAGTTTTTTAAGATAAAGCTTAGAAATTCTTTTATATGAATTTTATTGCTCAGAGTTCGACTTCGAAAATACATAATGACATTTTTTATCCAAACCCGACATAAATATAGAAAACCAAAATAATGTTCAACTAGAGAAGCACATAAGCTACATTTTGGTATATAAAGTGTGACTATACGCAAAGTATAAGCAGAGTTATCGTTTGCCGAAAATTCACTCACGTTTGGTGCTCTGGGAGTCACGTGACATGATCACGTGATTTGAAATTTTGCCTCCAGTGTTCTTTTGTGCCATACTACATATATGTATAGTAAAGTTTGACATTTGCCAACTTTTTTGCCAATTTTCGATGTAACCCCCGATTCCCGGAGCGCCCCCTTAAGGTGGTAGTGTCGCCAAAGCAGTTTTGCTCATAGGTTGCAAAACGAGAGCTTTTTGCTTTGAAATTATGCGTTCACTGAGAAACTAGTGAAGTGTCATATGGTATCAAATAAATACTGCCAGACACCAGACTACCAATATCTACCAATATTTTGAACCAATCACCATTTGTGAGCAAGACATCACACAATAGAGACATAAAAGTTCAAAAAATTGAGGCAGATATCAGATTGGCCAGCTTGTGAAGTACATGTAATGTTTTGACGCACAGTTTTTTCCAACAAATAAGAAAAATAAAAAATGAAGGTTCGTTTTTCTTTTGATTTCAAAATAAGCGTCTAGATTTTCCACAATTTATCATTATTGCTGTTACTATTTTACAGTTTAAGTACACCTTCACAGTTCAAACTAGTATTACTCCACAGCCACTACAGTTATCTGCACTAAATTTTGTGTGAATAAACTACAACATATGTGCTGTTAGTCTGTGTAAAAAAACTAAACAGAAAAATTGACAAATGTGACTAAAAAATGGAATGTGAATAGGTTTTTTTTTCGTCATTTTTCCGAATTTTTCCGAGACATTATTGCAAACTATATGCTGCACCAATTTTGCTGAAACTTGGCAAAATAATTTGCCTTTTGTTAGATTTTTAAAATATAGAAAGAACAATTTCTAACATTTTACTGAACAATTTTTGCAGTCGCGCAAAATCGACTGCTTTCGCGACACTACCCCCTTAATCAAAACTGTAAAGTAGTACCAACTAGTAGTACCAATTATTACCAATTAATTAATTCTGATCTTTTATTATCAACTGATTAATTATCATTCAGTATACTGGCTAACTGGTGAGGCAAAATTTAGAAATTGATTTAACAATTAAAATTTGCCTTTAATAAGCACGGCAAGCCAAAATAAAAACTTTTCAGTAACATTGTCGCAAATAGGTACTGTCAAAAAAAATCGTCATTTTTACTAATGATAATGAAAAAAATGTCAAAAAACAACTTATGAATTAGGAGAGAAATTAATAAAAGCAATGATAAACCTACAATTGTAACAAGCGTTTCAATTTTATGTCTGCAACAGAAATTTTTCACAATTGTTACAATTGTAAGATTTGTGAACTACAATTGTAGAAATTTTGACTACATTTGTAACAATTGTAAGCTACAAATGTTACAATTGTAGGAAAATTTTATAAATTTGACTACAATTGTATCAATTGTGAATATTTCGTAGAAAATTCATTACGAATATGGGCAGATTTGTAACAATTTTGAATTAATTTATCAAACAATTGTTACAATTGTAGGACTTGTAGCGCTTGTAACGTTTGTAAAATTTTTCAAAATACAAACTTTACAATTGTAGCCTTTGTAAAAACTTACAATTGTTACAAATGTAGGATTTGTAAATCTGAGCAACAGGGCCCAGGACCAGGCTGATTGAAGCGTTACAGCACAAGTATGTACGTTTCAGTACAAATTCCGGGCTATAGCTGCGAAATTGTTTAAAATATGAAGCTAGTTGTGGTTTTTTAGTGCGGTAAAAATCTTTATGATGTTTCTTAGCAGGATTTTCCTTCAATTTAGGCCTCAGGCTTAGGCTTAGGCTTAAGGGGGCGCTCCGGGAATCGGGGGTTACATCGAAAATTGGCAAAAAAATTGGCAAATGTTAAACTTTACTATACGTACTATGGCACAAAAGAACACTGGAGGCTAAATTTCAAATCACATGATCATGTCACGTGACTGATGTCATGTCATCATGAACATGTCACGAGCACCAAACGTGAGTGAATTTTCGGCAAACGATAACTCTGCTTATACGTTGCGTATAGTCACACTTTATATGCCAAAATGTAGCTTATGTGCTTCTCTAGTTGAACATTATTTTGGTTTTTAACATTTATGTCAGGTTTGGATAAAAAATGTCATTATGTGTTTTCGAAGTCGAACTCAGAGCAATAAAATTCATATAAAAGAATTTCTAAGCTTTATCTTAAAAAACTAAAAAATTGTTCAACTGCGCAGAGCTTAAGGCTATAATTGTGCAAAATTTTGTAGAAAAATATTTTACCAGCATTTTATAATCGAATGCCGAAAAATTGGTTTTGTATTCACACAGCTTATATTTGAGTCTGCTGCTTCCAAAAATTGTTTCTTGTGCAATTTTTTTCACAGAACGCAATAAAATTGTTTTAATTTTTCATTACGACTAATAAAATCTACGTATTGTCTGTTTGCAAAACCTCAAAAAGCGTTGATGCACTGGCTTACTTGCTGAATTTGTCTAAAAGTCGAATAAAATCAGTAAATTGTCCAATTTTTTCCAAATTTTTTGCTATGGAGATATGCACGTCAAAACATCAGAAATAGTATTTTGGGCAACTTTCCTTCAAGAATGATAGGTCATTTTGGCTGTTTATAAAAAATACGGCCCAAATCCTTGATTCCCGGAGCGCCCCCTTAAGCTTAGTGCTTAGGCTTCGGTTAGGCTTAGGCTTAGTGCTTAGGCTGATTCTTAGTGCTTAGGCTGAGGCGTAGTAGGTGGGTCAGCAAGGGCTTAGTAGGGTTGTTCTGATGCGACCCATTATCAATTGATTTGATTTGAGTTGATGTGGGCTTCTCGAAAATCAATTGATTTGATTTGATTTGATGTGGGCTTCTCAAAAATCAATTGATTTGATTTGATTTGATGTGGGCTTCTGAAAAATCAATTGATTTGGTTTGATTTGATGTGGCCTTCTCAAAAATCAATTGATTTGATTTGATTTGATTTGATGTGGGCTTCTCAAAAATCAATTGATTTGATTTGATTTGATGTGGGCTTCTCAAAAATCAATTGATTTGATTTGATTTGATGTGGGCTTCTCAAAAATCAATTGATTTGATTTGATTTGATGTTCGAATACTTTTGATTTGATGCGGTTTTGATGTAACTACTGTCAGTAAAAAATTTTATGTGATAAGCCTAATGTCAACAGGATGCTATCGAAGGTGAAAATTTTTTGCTTTCTGATTGGTTTCACAATTTTACAACGTAGAAGTAGAACAGGTCAAGGCATACATGTAACGGGGTCAAAATTTTGAGGGGCCTCTCCGGCCAAATTTTGGGGACCCTCCTCCCCCCGGATAGACCAAAAATACCCCAAATTTAGCCAAATTTTCTAAAAATTTCGCCAAAAAGTGCCATTTTTTCTAAATTTTGCCCAAATTTTAGGGACCCTCCCCCCCGGATCCTCGATTTTGGGGGGGTCCCCCCCATCCCCCCCTCATCATGTATGGCTCAAGGGGCATCGTGGATATAAACAAGCCTTTCTGCTGAGGAGAGAAACTGTTATGATATTAACTGAGGTCTGAGTGTCAATATATATTCCATACTCATTGACAAAATAATATTTAATTTCCAATTTCAGCACTAAATACAGTTTTGTGGGCCGGGCCCGGGCCGCCACACGTATGACCCGTTGGTCTTGGCCTAGCCGTTGATCTTGGACCGGGCCAGCGTATAACAGGAACAGTCCGCCACCGACCCACGTGCTAATGGCGGGCCGGGCCGTGGGGGCGTCCTGTGGGCAGAATAAGCCACGCATAGTAATCTATTTGCATCTATTCGCAAATTTTGCGGGCAGGGCCACACCTATAACCCACAGGAAACCGAAATATATCTACTATAATATACGCCGCTATTGAAGGGGCCACGTAATACATAGGTGAATATTCGCATGCCGACAATATAATTGCAATTTATATAATAAAACTATATAATAGTAAGTGTACCCTATATGATTACGCATTCTCGCGTCCTTAAGCTGAGACTAGATTTTTACAAATTAGAAATAAATTTTTCACGCTGCATCAAAACTACATCAAAACTGCATCAAAACTGCATCAGAACAGAAGTAATTTTTTCAGTTTTGATTTGATTTGATTTGATGTTGAGTTCTCAAAAATCAATTGATTTGATTTGATTTGATGTGGACCGTCTCAAAAACCAATTGATTTGATTTGATTTGATGCGGGCTTCTTGAAAATCAATTGATTTGATTTGATTTGATTTGGACCTTTTGAAAATCGATTGATTTGATTTGATTTGATTTGATTTGGACCTTTTGACAATCGATTGATTTGATTTGATTTGATTTGGACCTTTTGAAAATAGATTGATTTGATTTGATTTGATGCATCAAAAATCAAAACTGCATCAAAACTAGTTTTGATTTGATGAAGTTTCCACATCAAAACAACCCTATGGCTTAGTTCTAGTTGCTTGCATCAAATAAAACGACACTTGCTACTGTGAGATCATAAATAAAGCTGCACTTTTAAACCGAAATTGACTGTCAGTGCCAGCTTGCTGCTGAGCATCAGTGACGTTTTCAAATCGTATTTATGGTATTCGTTTTCATTAAAACTAGCTACTTATGCCTAATGATGCTTATTTTTCTATGAAAATGTGATTAATTTATTGTCTACGCCAAAAGAAACTAAAACTTTTGATATGCAAGCTTAATTTAACTGTGTACATATATTTCGCCTCTCTTTTTCATTAGTTGTCAAAATTACGATTTTTGGTATAAATGAGCTAAATATGTTGCTAACAAAGCTGTATTAAATATGTTATTATGTGCTACTTTATGATGATCAAACTTCAGGTTGGTTTTACGACTGTATTGGTCATAATTTTCGATGATTAGCCCCAGTATGTCGAAAAACGATGATTTTCGACAAAAATTGAATTTTTTCGAAAAGGTATAAATCAACGTTTTTTCGCTTGGAAAGTGCAAAAAATAAACTCAGCGCATGCGAAAACCTATAAATATGTGTTTTCACGGTGAAAAAATGTCAGTCTGAATTTCGCCCCGCCTCAGCCCTCAGTTGCGCCGTTTCGGACATTTTTAAGCCTGGTTCATAGTAGTGCGGAACTTTCCGTAGTTGTCCGTATCCGAGTACGTGTCCGTGTCCGGAAGGTTGTCTGTAACATTTGCCCGTGTCCGTGTCTGTCAGCAGTATTAATTCATACTGCTACGGACACTCTAAAGACAGTACGTACTACAGTACCAATCAAGAATAGAGTCTGATGCTCGTACGAGCACGAACACTTGGTGGCATATGCTCGCAGCAATTTAGCTGCGCGCGAGCACTGCTCGAAAGCAGTCCAATTTTAATGACATTAACTTGGCAGTCCACACCAACAGCTGACTTGCATTCGTGTCACTCGTGATAAATAAAGGGGGGCGTAGAAATGAGCTCAATTTGTGAAAGAAGTGAATTGTACTGTACGGAAAATTTAGAGATTAAGTGAACAATATAACTTAACATTTGAAACTTACTTACATATCAAGTATATTTTATAATTTTTGATTTTTGACCCTTTTTCACCTTCAGCGTAACTGGAGCCTTTCCCGCCCAACGTTGACCTTAAGGTATAGCTAAAGTTAGCCACTCTTCTGTTTCGACTCACCATACAGCTAAAATTTTCCAGCAAAAACTGATGAAGTAATCACTGGTCCTGATTATTCAGTTACTTTGTAGTGTCCTCGTGTATAAATTAATAGTGATCAATAGCCAAAGCTATACGTAAAATTGCAGTTTGTTTCTGACCTTTTGCAATTAGGCACAGAATAGAAGAATGAATGAGGGAATGAAAAGTAAAATGAGTGAAAAGAGGGAATTAATTTAAGAGAACATTGTGTAGTAACTAGAATTATTTTTAATTGTATATATATCGCAAAAATACGTTTATGAACGCTAATTTGGGACATGTTAGCCACGTTCTTCTGTGACACTTTTTCTTGAGACTTTAGTGAGAAGAGTAGTTTTCATCGAAGAAACGCAAATTTTGGTTTTCTTAATATTTCTAGAGAGTTTTATTTGTCCATAAAAATAATTCGCTGCAATGGGGGCATTTAGCGTAGTATGCTATTAAAATATATTTTTGCCCACAAGTATTTTTTAAGAAACTGATATCTTAGATTTTATGCCCGCTTCCCACTGCGGTTTAAGGTTTAAGGTTTAAGGTTTAAGGTTTAAGGTTTAAGGTTTATGGTTTAAGGTTTAAGGTTTAAGGTTTAAGGTTTATGGTTTAAGGTTTAAGGTTTAGCGTTTTATTCACACTGCGGGTTTAAGGTTTAGCGAACGCATGTTGGTGGGCGGAGCTATAATTTCAGCCAATAGAACGCTTGCCCGCCAAAAAGTGTATATTTAGGCGGGAAAATGACAAATTTGAATTTAAAACTGTTCATAGGGGGTGTCAAGCAAGCTAACACGTTCCAACATCCAATGTTTGATCTATTTTGAGTACAAAAACATTAAATACAGTACAAAAGTACATTTAATCTATGTACATAAAAAATAAATTCGGTATTCAAATATACATAGTGTACGTATTGTATTAGTGCACTTGCCGGTATGCTGAGCTCTTTTCCAGTAGAACTCGTATTGACGCCCCCTACGCCAAAAAATCCTAATACAGTGCGCGTCGCAGTAAGGGAACTAGCCCAAACAATGTGGAGTTTGAAAACAATTCACACGGTGAATGGCATTGCTATTTACGCGATGCTGCATACTGATTGGTTAAATGCAGAAGCTCCGCCTACAAGTCGCCGCTGATTGGCTGAATCCTTAAACCTTAAACCAAAAAGTTGAAATTTTTCAACTGCGTTAAACCTTAAACCTTAAACCATAAACCTTAAACCTTAAACCTTAAACCTTAAACCTTAAACCTTAAACCATAAACCTTAAACCTACGCAGTGGGAATGTGCAATATGCTTATCTCATGTTCTACGTTAAACCTTAAACCTTAAACCTTAAACCTTAAACCTTAAACCTGCAGTGGGAAGCGGGCATTACTCAAACACAAAGGTATTATGTTAGGTACCCAAAAACACTGAAAATGCTATTTTCAAGGGGTCATTTCTCAAAAAATCCAAATTTGTGGATAGGGGTTCTATTACAAAAAATGCTTCCTTTAGGGTGCTGTACTCCAAAAAAAAGGTCCACTATCCCCCAATTGCACTTGATCCCAATTTTAGTCACTCTAGTTTCATCCGAAATCTGTCTTGAAGTTTTTATAATAAGTTTATACAAAATTAATACGCATTAAAAATGTACAAATTTCATCAGAATTTAAACTTTACTATTTTAAATTTTTTAAATTTAAATTTTACATTTACTTGTTAAATAATTTACCAACTTTTTGGACAAAATTAAGACATCCGAACCCGTCATTAAAACGTCCGAAAACCCTCCGAATACCATATAAAGATGTCCGAAACCCCTCCGAATTCTATCCGAGTCTTAGATGGTGATTAATACGGCATTCGGATTGCTGGTTATCGACATATCAGAAACATTTAAACAACAGCTTTTAAATTTTCGTAAAAGGGGCTGCTACCCTTTAAGGGGGTGCACTGTATGGGGGTGCTCAAACCGCAAAGAGGGGGGCTGCAGCACACCCACCCACCCACCAACGAAATACGCCACTGGTGTAAACGACGTGCAATTTTTAATGTGAATAAGCAGATTTTTATCAGGTCCTGTATCCGATTTTGGGATAACACGGCTTTGTGACCTCATTACAAACTGTGAGCTGGACCATTTTTAAAACTTGGCGTAAACATTGATTTTATGTAGCACAATCCAGTGGCGAGAGCGCTTCAAACGAGCCCAATCTCCGGCAAAATTTTTCAATCAATCAATCAAATCGGTTTATTCAAACTCAAATAAAGTGTCATATAAATAAATGTCATAAAGTCAAAAAAAGAACAACAGTTTGAAAAAGTGGTGAACAGCCGGGAACGGGCTACCAACACACTACCTGCTATTAGACGTGCATTTGTGACTATAATATTACATTAATACAGTACAGATTATAATTATAAAGATTTTACAGTACAGATTATAATTAAAAAATTAACATAAATGCTGATATACAGACATCAACAACCGTTTTACTAAGAAAGTTTTTCATTTATGTTATAATTTTTTAGTATGAATGAATCGGTTCTTAAACATTGGTCTGGCTTCATTGCGCTAATGTAATTTCTTTTTGATGATGTGCATTCCGAACGGCGTTCCGAACCGCTAGGCCAAATCGCCATTAGGCCGAAAAATCGCCGCTAGGCCGAATTGCCGGAAGGCCGAATCGCCGTTAGGCCGAAAAGAAATACAATTGAAAACAAATTTATTAAGTACAATTTTCAAAATTGTACAGTCTTTTACCACCAACAGCACACAGTATGCAGGGTATTACAGTATCGTGTGAACTGTATATGCACTGTACGTGTATTATATACTGTTTTACATACCTTAACCTATGTATGCGCCGCGAACACATTGTCGGCCTAACGACGATTCGGACTAGCGACAATTTGGCCTAATGGTGAAGTTTCGGCCTAGTGGCGATTCGGCCTAGTGAGAGTAGATCTCACGAACGTCTAAGGACAGCCCTTATCACCCATGGTTTTTTATCAATTTTTTCCAGTTTACAACGTATTTTTCAGGTTTGCTAGTATCCATGGGTCAATTTTTGGCGCTTTTTTCATCTAAGCATGTTGAAAGTTCTAAATAGTATAAATTTTTGGCAAAAAACCGCTTGTCAAAAATTCTAGCTAAAAAGTGAGACAGCCTTTTTTTCGCAAAAATACAAATTTAGTACAAACTATAGTGCTCTCACGACAGAATCTGCCTCTCTGAACGCGATGAATGTAAAATTATTGCAATCGACCAAGTATTTACGAAGTTATAGTCATTTGAAGTTGGGTGACAAGGGCTGTCCTTAGACGTTCGTATGTGCGTCAAGGCGATCGGTGTTTCAGTATATATAAAGCATTTAAGGTGGCGCTCCTGAAATGCGGCTTTTCAAAAAAACGGCAATCTACGGCGATTTTTAGATGCACAATGGCAAGCTGGTGTAAAAGTATACCCAAACATAAAATATGAAGTTGATTGATACAAATTAGCATTCACTGCAGACCAAACGTGAGTGGAATTTCGGCTTCCGATTTTTTTTCACAGCTAGATAGCTGTTGCATAGCCATAGCTCAATTTGCATGCCATAACATGATCAAGCGGATGCAAAATATCATTTTTGAATATTATGATTGCATGATGATGAATATGTAATAAACTGTAAAATCACGATTTTTGAAAAACGTAAATTTAATGTAACTTCCTAATTTAAGGTAGCGCTCAGCAACAAAACTGACGTTCAGCGCTCAGCTCATGCAATACATAGCATTACCACTTTAATTGTACATCAAAGACACATCAAAAAAACCCATTTGCAATACAATTCAACACGTCAATGTGAATGTGTCAAATTTTATGACCATGTCGAATTTCCTATTCACACTAATTTTGTTTTTGACCTAGCTCATCGAAACTTCAACCGATTTTGACATCTTGGTATCGATAGAAAGATCTTTTAAAAATCTAGACGTGATTGATCTTCGATTTTTGATTTCTATTTTTGATTTTGCAAGTTTAAGTTTAGGTCCACTTTTTTAAGCCTACTGGCTTGTAAAGCTGTTTCCGTGGAATTAAATTTTTTGCTAAAAATGCTCAATTATTTTCAACATTCTTTCATGTGATATGCACATCAAATTTAAGGAAATTCAAACCTGAACAACTTTGTTCTTACAATGCATGGTTATTTTTGTGTATTTTCAAAATAATGTCCAAAACCCACATTTCAGGAGCGCCACCTTAAGGTGCAGGTCCGAGAATTTGCACGTACTTCAAAACTTTTATTTTTTTATTTTCACGGTTATATTGGAAATTAGGAAGGTGCGCGGTATCGAATAGAGCATTTTTGCGAAAAGGACGTTGTTTTGTGTCTGTCACCTGACTTGCGACCCCAATTCACGCTGCACACATAACTCATTTCAAACTTTAGCAATTTTGACAATCCATAGCTAGTGTTTGTGACCAGCCGGAATTTTCGGCCGGCCGGGTGGCAGGCCGGTTGGCGTGTTTCCATAGTGCACAACAGTAGGGCACTATGAAAAGTGCCCAGCGATTACGCACTTCATTGGCAATATGCACACCGTTCGGAGTCCAGGAAAGTGCACAGCGTTTAGGCACCGTAAAGAAAAGTGCACAGCAATGACGCACCAGTGCTTAGATTGCGTAGATGTGTACGTATGCGGTGCACGACATACCGTCAGTACAGATTGTTTGCGTAAAAATGATACATCACTTCTTGGGAAGGAATATGTTGTGGATCGGTTGCGTACGTTTTCACCGTGTATTCAAGTCTGTTTAGCAGTTGTATAGTCTGTCGAATAGCTCGTTTGACTGATATTCAAAATGCCTGCTTAAGGTAGCGCTCCGCAACAAAACTGTTTGACGCTCAGCTCATGCATTATGTAATACCACTGTAATTGTACATCAAAGAGACATCCAGAAAACCTCTTTACAATACAGTTCTGCACTTTAATGTGAATGTGTCTAATTTTATGACAATGTCGAATTTCCTATTCACACTACTTTTGTTTTTGACCTAGCTCAGCGAAACATCCGACAATTTTGACGATCTTGGTATCAATAGAATGATTTTTCAAAAATCTAGATGTGATTCATCTTCGATTTTTCATTTCTATTTCAGATTTTGCAAGAAATCTGTTTTTTTGAAAATCAGTTGTGTTTGAGCGACTACAAGAAGTGCAACAAAACAAAACTTGAAAATAGTGCACTTTTGGTTTAGTGCGTTTGTCGGTGTATTTTTACATTTGGCGTCATTGCTCAGGCAATGGGCAAAAATTTTAAAAATGGATCACAGACGTTGAGAAATGACGTCAGGCTATCGAATCATGTAAAAATCAGCTTCGTCAGTGTTAACAAAAATTTCGAGTAAAGGGACGCTTTGCAACCACAAAATACTTTTTTTGCGCCTACAGGTGAAATTGAATATTTGGGAGCCCCTAGTAAAAATTTGGCAAAAGCATTGGTTTCAGTTTGTTACATCGGCGATGCGCCTTCCTTGGGGCTACATTGTTTGCAAATTTGAAGCGAATCGGAGAACCTAAAATTTTCATTTTTTCAGGTAGCCCCTCTGCCTTAAGGTGGCGCTCCGAATAACCGACTTTGGGCTATATAATTTTTCAGTCAAGGTTTGTTGGTTAACTCAAGAAGTAAAGTTGTTTAAAATTAAACGAGCTTTCATTTGATGTACATAACGTCAAATTTTGTTCAACTTTAAAATTTCAACTAATTTTTCAATGGGAAACATCTTTAAATCGAAATACCAAAAAATGCTATATGGCTTTGATACTTTTTAATACAGTTCTAAGTAGCTATCTGCTAGTATCAACTTTTCAAACAATTGTTTGTGTAGGCAAAACTTTCTAAAAAAATTTCCAGCGTTAACCAACATTGACAAAAATACACTAATTTTCAAACTAATTTTTCGGTAGCTAGTTTTTGGCTTTTGAAACTTTTCTCAACGGATTTTAGTGCAAAAAATCATCCTATTTTTTAGAAAATACGTGTGTGTAGGCAAATTTCAGGTTTCTGAAATTTAGCAATGGTGCTCATTTTTTTCAAATTATTGTCAGCTGCAAAAACCGATCCAATCACACACACATACACAGACACACACATACACAGACATATATGGGGGCACCGAACTTTTTGAATTGTAATTTTTATGATTTGCCTCAATATGACAAGCTTTTAAAAACGTCACTTTCGATGAAAAATAAAGTAACTAAACATTTGTCGCCACTAACTAAATTTCGACAAAAATGGTGCCTCGGCCAGATAATTGTGTTTAATTTAAGCTATAGAGTGTTAAATTTGGTTAGGGCACCGCTGAGATACGTCGTTTCAAAAATTGAACAAATTTAGCAAAATTTCAATTTTGGTGTTGTCATAAAATTTGCTAAAATGCTGCCAGAAGTTTCAGACTTGGCAAAAAGACGTGCCTGGTGTTTGTCTTGGCTGCACTTGAGCAAAAAACTTTGTATCAGCAAGAAACAAAAAATTAAATTAATTTGAATATTGAAAGTTACTCAGAGCGCCACCTTAAGGTGGCGTTCTGAATAACTGAATTTGGGCGATAAAATCTTTCAGTCAAAATTTCGTTTGTTAACTCAAGGAGAAAAGTTGTTTAAAATCAAATTAGCTTTCATTTGATGTATATAACCTCACACTTTGATCAACTTGAAATCTTGACCAGTTTTTTAATTGGAAAAAATGTTTAAATCGATACACCAAAAAATTCTACCTATGTTGCTTTTGGTACCTTTCAAAACAATTCTATGCAGCTAATTGCTAGTTGCAAGTTTTAAAAAAGTCGTTTGTGTAGGCAAAACTTTCTAAAAGATTTCCAAAATATGTTGACCAACATTGACAAAAATACACCATTTTTCAAACTAATTTTTCTTGGATAGTAATTTTTCGTACCTGCCAAATTACTTCTATTTACCTCCCTCACTAATATTACAGAGTAATTGCAAATTCCTCCCTAGTGATCTTTATTGTAATGTAAAAACGGCTGGCAATGACTCATGCATACAAACCAACACACACACTATGTGATCTTAAGGGAAAGGGTGCTGCCTGTATAAGTCAAAACTTTAGGTTCTCCGATTCGCTTCAAATTTTAGAATTTGAATTAGTTTATCTTAGTATTAATTTGAATTAGAATTATTTTATCTAAAATTAAATTAAATAATAAATTTAATGATAAACTGTACATAATTTTAATTATGCGAAAGTCGAGCAATTGCAAACTAATGGAAATATTGGCTGTTTTGGCATTTTATTACATTTTTGTCGAGCACATGAAAGTCGAGCGAGTGAAAGTACGCCGCCATCACACACCATATCACTTAAAACAGGGGGCATAGTAAAACTATATTCTTCTAGAAGTGGTTTAAATTGAGAATTAGAGTAATTAATGTATTCGATGGTTGTGTCATTTGAGTCTCATTCCTTGATATTTTAGTTTCATTCCTTTTATTGTAATTTTTACAATATTGTGCGGACACGTAGTCAACCGTCTACATCAACTGAGTACAGACTAACAAAGGTCACACAAAGGTCACTAGGGAGGAATTTGCAAGTACTTTCTAATATTAATGAGGGAGGTAAATGGAAGTACTTTGGCAGGTACAAATAATAAATTTCCATTTTTCTTTAGCTACTTTTTTGCTTCTGAAACTTTTTCTCAACGGTTTTTGGTACAAATATTAGTTCTATTTTTTGAAAAATACGTATGTGTAAGCAAACTTCAGGTTTCTGACATTCAGCTATATTGCTCATTTTTTTAAGATGTCTGTCAGTTGCAAAAACTGATGCAATTGAAACTTTGCACACGGTTAGAACGTATATAGAGGCACCGAAATTTTTGAATTGCAATTTTCATGATTTGCTTCAATATGACAGGCTTTCTAAAAAGTCACTTTCGATGAAAATGGAAAAACTGAAAATTTGTTGCCATTAACTAAAATTTAAAATAAATGTCACCTTGGCCAGATAATTGTCTTTAATTTAAGCTATTGATTGTTAAATTTGGTTACGGCACCGCTGAGCTACGTCGTGTTAAAAACAATTGCCTTATTGGAAGTTAGTTAGAGCGCCACCATAAGCGAGAGCCCTATTCACAGGGCACACATAACTCTATTTAAACTCTATCAATTTGGACAATCTATCTTTCTATCTAAATCAAAGGTTTTCAAACGGCTGGGACGATAAATTTTTTGTTTTGGGAATTTTCGTTTTAATTTTTGAGTTGTGACAATTTTCAACTTTTCATGCAACTTTGACAAGAAGTATCTCGTTTCAATGTCCATTTATTAAAAAAAATAAAAATTTAGTCAGTTTTTTGAATAGTTTCATACTTTGTGTCAAAAACTTTATGTCTCAACTCAAAACATGTAATGTGGAATCTGTGCCCTTTGGCGAAAAACCCTGATTTTTATTGAAAAGTTGCTTGGCTTGTTGCATGTTTTTATGTTTCTGGCCAAACGGCTTGATTTGACAGACTTATGCTTCAACAATGTTTGTCTAATTATCAAAAAGGAAAGTAAGTTAATGTTACTTCGATTTTTTGCGCAGTTTTTTCTAGTTTGGTAATATTAAAAAAACATTCTCAAAGACGCAAATTTTAGATTTTGAATTTTTCAATTTCTTTTATTTTGAGTTATACACATCAATCGACTCCTGAACACCTTCTGAACAACATGTTTTCAAGAACTATAATTCAATATCTCCAAAAAATATTTCGCCAAAAAACAGATATTCGAAGCGCCACCTTAATGGGGGCTACCTGTACATATGAGTGAAAACTTTAGGTTCTTCTATTTGCTCTGCATTGTAGCTCCCGTAAAGGCGCATCGTAGAAAAAAAACTACGACAAAAGTTAATGCCAATTTTTGACTAGAGGTTCTTAAAAATTCAATAGGCGCAACAACAAACCGTTTTCTGTGTGCACAAAACGTCTCTTCACCCAAAATTTTTGTTAATAGTCACGAAGTTGATTTTTATAAAATTCGATAGCCTAATATCAAATCTCAATCTCTTTTTTTATTTTTGCTCATGGTGTGTGCAGTGACGCCAAATGTTATGTCACTCAAATATTGCGGACCCAAAAAACTGTCATTTTTTACCTTTTGCCTTTAATTTTTGTTTGAAAATACCCATAAAAATTTGAATTTTTCACATACATATACATATGTACACATACACGTACACGTACATTCTATGCCGAGTTTTAGATTGATTGGCTATAGCCATTGCGTAGGACCCTCTGAATTCCCCTTTGACCCCTTCAGCATACCCCGTCTAGGGGCCTAGGGGGCGCTAAGGGGTCAAATTTTCAATATTGAAATTTTGTGGTTTATATGGGTAATTTCGCTCCCTGAACATAAATATTGTTTTTTGCCGTAAATAGACAATCTTTTGCCTATACTGGAGGGTATTCTACCTGAAATAAAAGGTACTTTACCGTCGGCAACCCGCTAAACACTGATAATGGCTAAATAAGTAGTTATCGTCGCTTGAAGGTAATGAGCTCTCGTCACCCTAGAGGTTGTTTGACGGATTTTGATCAGGTTATTTTAATATATATTTTTATATTTATATTTATAATACATATTTTTTAAATTGCTGAATAAATTAAAAGACGTATGTAAATGTTTTGTTTTCTTGATATTGTAATGTTACTGTTATGTATTATGTTATGTATTGTTATGTTGTAATGTTGATGTTGTAAAGTTAATGAAATATTAATTATTGCAATGTTATATACATTGCTAATACGCTATTACATACACATTTATGTACGCATTCCACACACTGGTGCCTCACCGCTGTGCAGTTTTTTGGGGTCCAAACGGTGTGCATATTTCCAGTGAAGTGCCTAATCGCTGTGCACTTTTCATAGTGCCCTACTGTTGTGCACTACGGAAACACGCGGCCGGTTGCGGCCGGCGGCCGGCTTTGGACGGTCGGCCGGTCAAAATCCCCGGCTGGCTGGCCACATTCGAGCGACCGACCTAGTAGGCCTAAATGACACTTCGAATTTTGAATGAATTTGTTTTTTCTAAAATTTCTAACCGGCCGGCCGGTTAAACTTTTTCGCCGGGGCGGCTTACGCGGCCGGTCATCAAAACAACTCATCATAGCTCGTTTGAAAGTTTTTTAAACGCATTGGCCGATAAATTTTTGTTTTTTGAAATCCAGTCTAAATTTTGAGTTATAACGATTTTTAACTTTTCATGCAACCTTAACAACTGAAACTGAAATATGTACATCAATCGACTCCTGAGCACCTTCTGAACAACTTTTTTTCAAGAATTATATGTCAATTTAGCCGCCAAAAAAATAATTGGCCAAAAAGCTGTTTCTCGAAGCGCCGCTTTAAGGAAGGCATGTTTGGCGCTAAGCTCATCAATTAGTAGCAATATCACTTTAATTGCACATCAAAGAGACCTAAAAAATCGTAATGACAATACTTTTCAGCATTTTACTGTGATTGTGTCAAATTTTGTGACCGTGTTACCTATTCACACTAATTTTTTCAATCTAGCTCATCTAAACCTTGACCGATTTTTACTTTCTTTGTTTCAATCAAAAGATACAGACGTGCAAGGTATTCGATTTTTATTTCAACTTTTGATTTTGCAAAAAATTGATTTTTCAAAAATCTGTTGTGTTTGACCGGCTACAAAAAATGCTGCGAGCCAAAATCTGAAAATCGAAAAACTATCACGTTTAAATTTATATTCTTGCTTTCATTGTGGAAATTTTTAACTCGATCGCAATCGACAACTGGGACCCAGGTCCAAAAAAGTAGTCAATTTCGCTACGCAAAAATGTGAGGTTTGCCTGCACGTTTCATTTTTTCAAAAAGTAGACTTTCCTTAGTACTATATAGTTTAGGTTAAAAACGGTGCCAAAGTTTTTAAGAAAAATCACAGGTTTTACATTTTTGAAGATTTATCAGCTTTGTAGTATATTCATTTTTGAATTTCTACTTTCGCAGCTAAATAGCCCCGCGAAGCTTCCACATATTTGTATATTTAATACATCAATTCAAAGCTAAGAAACGGAACATTTTAGTGATGTAATTAATTTACATTGTGACAAAAAACGTTTCGCTACGGCTACAAACATGTTTACAAAATTTTGAAAATACCTATTTAAAAAAATGCACACAAAAGGAAGCTTATTTTATTTTCAGCAGCTTTTCTTCTAGACGGTCAGCAAGCCCTTTTGCTGAGTGGAAAGTGGTTACATTGTGAGACCTGAGTGTCAATATTCCAGAAGAAATATTAAACGCGGCCATTAATGCTGGATAAGTGAATTTCCATCCTAATTTCTGCACAGATTTACAGCTGAGTTGCTCCAAATCTTTACTGGTTATTTAAGCATAAATGCCGTTTTCCTGCATGTTCAAACATGTTTTTGAGAAAACTTAGTCTTTTTCAAAAACTATACAATCATACTTGTATGAGGTAGGGACCGGTAAATAGAATTTTTTGTATTTTAGAAGCGGGCTCCGATTCTGTTTTCATTCTGATAAAAATATGGTACTTAATTATTTTGGGATGCCGAAAAGGAGAGCATCTGGCTGCTTGGCTTTTGCTAAAGCTATGGATAATCAGATAAGCAAAATATTATATTTATAAAAGTTATATATTAGTTTTATACTTATATAAAGATGAAATTTAGTAAACAACAAAACTATATATTTTTCCAATTTTAAGTGTAGCTGCCGATAGAGGCAAGTGTCGTATGTACATTTCCAAGTATAGTGGGTGATATTGACGCGAAAGATATTGACGTAGGGGTAGACACAAGTGTCGTGGCCCGTGGGGACCACTGTGTAGATCACTTGGATTGGATTGGCAGTGCTTGTATTTTTTTCGTGCACATACTTGTGTTGTAGAAGTGCTGTCGTTAATTTAATACATCTAACAGTAAAAAATAATATCTAAAGTAAAAGAAATTGCAGCTGCGGCAGGTTTGGATTTTAACAAACTTTATTGTACAAAATGTTCTCAGTAAAAACATATTTCGCGTGACAATTTTGCAATAAATTGCTTCTTGTTTAAAAGTTGAGTTTCGAAGTTTAGCACGAGTTTTCAACACAATTATTTATTAGAGATCAGGGTTATAATATATCAACTAGATTAATAACTAATAGACCAGTAACCAATTAGGGTCAATCTGTTTTGGTCTTTTTAATTTTAACAGTTGCTGTCTTCAAATTCTTCGAACTGGAGTCATCAGCTCTATGAGTGATCGCCGTGGCACAAAATTAGAAAGAGCTTAAATATGGTAAAAATCGAAGATCCTAGCCAAAGGCCCAACTGACCCCCAAGGTTTGATACCAAATCGCTTGTTGTCATCGTTATGGTTTCTTCCAAACGCATGTACCTAACGAAAAACGTCGAATTTAAATTTATTTTAATTTAGTCGTATATGTTAGATTTCATCAACAATTATTGACAGTATGTGTGCATTTTTATTTAAAAGGAGCTATATACAGCCAATCAGCACGCAGATTTAGCGTGACACATTGTAAATTAGTATATATATGTTATATATATATATATATATATATATATATATATATATATATATATAGTATATATTATAGTTTCATGGTTTCGAAGCTTAGTTATGAGTTAATTAAGATATTTGTAGTATAATTTTATCCGTTGCTCATAGCTTATGTTATTTTATCACATCACAGGTAGATACAGGTGTGTCTCACTCTTCTTCTAATAAAAAGCAAACAGTAGGTATTATGTACCCTTCATTCCAATAATGGAATCGAATTAGGAATCTGCATAGTTTAATAATTTACAAATAATGGATTACCCCAATGCGCTGAAATAAACCATCGCTGTCATGTCTGAACTGTTAGAAACGTCGCTTCTGTCTGCATAGGAAACGGAAACAGAAAAGCTCGTTTCATGGCAATTATAGTTGCATGATGTAGCTTCTTCGGATTTCATCATGGCGTTCCAAACCCATGTCGTGTTCAGGTATTTCTGAAAAATGCTAGAATATTTGCGTTAACTATTTACTAACTCGCTTTAGAAAAAGGTTAGACATGTTTTAAATAATGTTGAAATTAAAACTTGACATGTATTTTGTTTCTTACAGCATGTATTTACTCGCCACTTAATGCTGCGGTTAGACCGCTAACATCGCCAAAATCTTCAGTAAGTTTAATGTATTAATGTTCAAGTAGACTGACCTGATGTCAGCTAAAATCTGTTGTTGCAGCTTGCAGCATAAGGGGGGGCTTCCCAGGTCAAAAATCAAAGTTCTCCAATTTTGCTTATTTTCACATATGTTACTCCCACAAGGCACCTCTACTTCAGATAAGAACAATAGGCTTGATGGTGCACTTCTGATTCAGTGCGTTTGTCAGTGTATTTACATAGACAAAAGTGCACAAAAAACCGATGAATAGCCGTTATGTAGTTAAACAGGTCTAGCACAGATTAGATATAACTAATCAAACTGAACCGTGGCAAAGTACTAGCCCACATAAATTTTCAAATGTAGAGTCGAAGACAATGTGAAAAAATGGCCGTTTTTTGGGCGTGACAAATTTGAGTGACTTTACATTTGGCATCACTGCACACGCCAAGAGCAAATTTAATAAATGAATCATAGGAGTTGAGATGGTGTATTCCACTTGTGCCGATTCAACTTCTGCCGAACCTGATTTAAAACTCAAGAGTGGAATTTGTGCCGATTCCTCTTCTGCCGAACCGGATTCAAAACTCAAGAGCGGAATTGTGCCTACTTTAATCCGGCAAAACTTTGAAGTCGACTTCTGCCGAAAATTAATCTGTGCAAAACTCAAAAGTGGACTTCTGCCTAAAAATAGTTCTAGTGAACCTTAAAAGCAAAATAATTAAGACGCGAGCTATTAATTGTCCTACAAAAAAACTAGTAGAGCTCCATTGTAAGTTTACAAAAAAGTTGCATTGTTTAGAATGTTGAATCTGTATCCAGTATTATTTAAGTATTGACACCTTACGTTTCACAAATACATCACATATGCCTACAGTGTAGCCAGTCAACTCTTAAACAAAGTACATAAGTCAGTCTTTAGTAATTATGTGAGGGCAATAAATAAATAAAGTAAGGACAATTAAGTCTGTCTGACTTGTTGTACCCATCATTTGAAATCTGAAGTCTTTAACTGTAATAATAATTTCAATATTTACCAATTTATTACAGTGCTACACATACGCACACATAATTTGACACATGAATTTTGCTCATTTTTATTATGCAGTATTTCTTAGTTTTTGTCAGAGTAATTTCAGAAAGAATTTCACTTTTCAGTTTCAAAAAAAAATAATTTTAGGCAGAAATCCACTCATGAGTTTTGCACAGATTAACTTTTGGCAGAAGTTTACTTTTGAGTTTTGCACAGATTAATTTTCGGCAGAAGTCCACTTTTGAGTTTTTCCTTGTAGGCAGAGATTTCCACTTTCGAGTTTTGCTAAGCAAATAGCGGCAAAATAAAAGAGTCGGCAGAAGTGGAATCGGCATAAGTGCACTAAACCGTTGAGATATGATGTTAGTGATTATTGCAGCATATTATTATAGTGCTTAGTTTTATTCTGATGTTAGATATTACGCTTTGTGACTACAAATAACGTTTTGTTGCGCCAATGATTTACACGTAAAATTGAATTTTTGAGACCCCCTAATCAAAAACTGACAATAGCTTTAGTTCCAGTTTTTCACAAATACATGTGCCTCCACGGGAGCTTCAATGTGTTAAAATTTGAAGCAAGATGGAGTGTCTAAAATTTTACTTATATAACACTGGTGAAAACACAAACACACAACCCTTGTCACGCTGCTCGCACATTCTACAGAAGGCTGCTACTCAAGTCACCTATTACAGGCATCATCACCTAAACCTATTGTTAATTTTAACACAGCCCTATTTTATGAACTGAGTTCATCATAAGGACCGGTCGCGGTGTGGCACAACAGGAAAAATATTAAAAATAAGCAGCACTTGACTATTGAGCCACGCCTTTGATTGAATTGCTGCCGAACGAAACTTACAGGTCTCAAACATTCATAATAATCCCTGGGGCTGCAGATTTCTGTCAATGGCGTGTTGTCTTTTAGAAACCCGCATTTGCATGAGTTTACTAATAAACGGTGAATCGCGTCAAAGTAGCAAACTGAAAAAATATGAAAGTGTTAATAATGTTTTCAGTGCTTCAAACCTGCAAATTTTTAACTTCAATATTTAAAGCCGGAAAATATGTATGTAATTAACCCCAAGTTGCTGAGGTTATTAGGTAATATTTTATTGGTTTGTGGCTAAATGGCATCTTGCGATATCTACATACATGAACTTACGTTTAAGTTTTCGTTAACACGGCGACTAACGTTTATTCGTTTCAAACGTTTTATGAGCTGTCTTTCATCGAAACCGCATGTTTTGAGCTTAACATATTGCGCTTTTAAATGCAGCATTACAAAAGCAACTAAATCAAGTAACGACTCATTCAGAATTAGACAAAGTGCTGTAGTTATTCACAAACCTACAAACGACAAATTCAAAGAGATATGACATAATAAAAACAACAAAATTACGCCATTTTCCTAAAAGTAGGTAACATGTAGAAAAGCGCCCATTTTAAGAATTACGTACCGAATGTTTCAGACTCTGTTGCATAAAAATGCTGATTACTGTACTTCCTACAATTCGTGAGAAGTATTTTCTCCTGTTTTTTCAGTTCCACAAAAGCAAGTTGGCCAAAGCCAACCAAGTAAGGCTTGCCAAAGAAGAAGTCTGCGTGATCTTTTACTCCGATCTTCACTCCAGTATCTAGGCGAAGATTTGATTGGAATGGCGGTCTCAGGTGGTTTTGATTTTTGACGGAGAACGTTAGACCCTTGCCCGGACCGATACAAGTCTGGTTCGGGTTCCCCTTCGGGTGAATTGTGTAGCAAAGCCCCTCCAACGTTAGCAGAGGTTGGACCGCTTCGCAGCACGGAAAATCGTGAAGATCATACTGACAGTTTTCAAACGTTTCCTCGCAGCTAAGCTGAATCGCATTCATTACTTGCTTCAGATTTGTATTATTTGTTTTGGCATATTCTTGCCAGTCGGACTCCAATGCTGTCAACTCTGCAGGGCTATAAGCGCGAGATGTTATTTGCCTGCTTACTAACGAACCTAAAAAAGCAATTCGCAAATTGATAGTCTTTATTTATTAAAATAACTATCAATATCTTTGCCAAATAATTTCGCTACATGCTTTATATACTACATGGCGCTAGACTGCTCTTCTGCATCAAAAATAATACTGTTCTTATACATATTTTAAAATTCCAACTTATTTAAATTGTCTAATGTTGATGAGATTAGCTGCTCCGTTCAGCCGACTAAATGACGAAATAATGACGTCACATGCGCTGGCTGATCCACTGCACTAGGCTGCTAGTGACGTCATTCTGAAGGCTGAACGGACATACTGCTGCAAGTATGAATCGAGCCTTAGCTAACAAATGAGCATTCTCGTTTTTGTGCATCAGGTAAACTGACCCAAAAGATACTCAAGTAGGTTTGCATCGATACCCATTTTCTGTGCTTCGGTGTTGTTCAGCCAAGTAGACGGGCATACTCTAATGGGCGGGAAAGGAAGGGAATTGACTTGGATATTAGTGATGCTGGTTGCATAAGGACGGTGGATATAATCGTAAAGAACTGTGAAGCATTGGAAAATCAGCATGCAGAGGCAAAAAATGGCTGCCAGGGTCCAGAAGGTCAAATAGATCTTGCACGGTTCATCTGGGAAGATTTCTTTTTTAGCAGATTTCCATTTGGCCTTGAACGTCATTCTACCCAGCAGCTGTTTTCTAAAGTAACGATGAGTTGCTAGTAAACGCCAAAAGCAGTGGCGTCTGTCAAAGTCAAATTACTTAATGGTCAACAATTTTACTTTAATAGTTTGAAAACTATTTTTTAGTTTGTCAATATTGAATCCCAAATTCAATGGTACGATTCTACTTTGATAATAAGCTAAAAAACATGCCTCGTTGCTACCATTAGTCTGAATAACTTGGAATACTCTTTCATCTGCTGTAAGTAATGTTCAATGATTTGGTCTGTGCATTACTTGGTTACTAAAGTACATACTGAAGTGGAAAAACAAGAATGTATTTTGTACAGCAAAGAGCACATTCTTTTGACGTATTACATCAGTTTATTTAATTAAACGGTTTGAAAAACAATTTAATAGTTCTATTGCAAATCCTGAATCTAACATGAGACAAAAGACTAAACTGCCTTCTCCTTCCGATGAGAAGTCAGACTTAACTGACCTAACTATACATGCTAACACGTTATAAATATGCAAGTTTAATGTCGGCTTTTCTATTGCTTTCAGAGCAAAATGAAGCTGTCGACTTAAAGTGGGTGAGCAGAGAAAAAAAGACAATTAAGCCGTAAAACTAAGCTCTAAGCCTATGCCTAAGCCTGAGACTGAAGCCTAATCAACTTCTGATTAAAATAAGTCGCGTCCGTTTAATCTGTTAAAAAATTGGTCTAAGTCATATCCATCTACATAGGCACGTGTAAATTTACTACAGTGTCTAAGCAAGTGCCCGCGCTGCACCTTATCCTAAAAATTACCTGCTTAGTTTGATTCCACTTAATTGTCTTGTTAATTGTCTTAATTGTATTGCTCTTAATTGTTATTCCTACAGCCTTTACTCATTTCTTCGACATACACACAGTACAGTTCACAGCGCTGGAGTTAGCGTTAGTGATTGCAATCAATCTAATGGCGCAGCAATTCTAGTATGCTTTCCATGGCTTTAAATTTCATTGACTACAGAGTCAGAGCAGAATCAAACTTGGGATTAAGCATTACTTTAGTCATTAGCACATTATATTCCTCTCTGCGATGTTTACCTATGTACGTACCTATATCGGCGTATTCTACTTTGTCCCAATTCTACTTTGTCCCAACGAATTTGATTGGATGAGGCTTATATTTGTTCAGCCAATAAACTATGAGGTAGACTAAGGAGGCGGAGCATATCAATTTATTGCTATCTTACTGTTCTCACTGTAGTTTTCACAATAGTGCAAATTTGTACAATACAGTTTTAATGAAAATAAGCAAATGTACAAAAATTATTAAAAGTTATGAATTAAATTGTGATTTTATTAACATATTAAGCGTCCATTAAAAAAGGGGCCAAAATGGCTCAAAGCTGACAAATAGTCCAAAATATGGCGCAAATTAACTTCCGCTTCTATGGCGCGAATTCGACGGTCCTGTTCAGCATACGTCCGATTCTTAGACGGCAATTTGTGACCGGCGATTCTCCCAGTAATTTTCGTAGCAACAGCATCATGCTCGCATTTCAAAGCCGTCACGAACTTGAAAAAAGTTGGATGGGGGCATGCGATAATTTTATTCAAGCGTGAATGATAGGCCTCAACACAGTTATTTGTGCGGTTCCGGACACCGAAGAAGTCCCACATTGAAAGTGGGAACGAACCAGAAACCCACCCCACGTTGGTATGAAATATGTGCGCAAAAAGTTGGTGAGTTGATCATCAGTAGAAAATAGCAGAGTCAATTCATGCAACGCCTGTTGCCGACGACGGATAAGAACTAGTGCTACTGAAATCAGCATTTTGACTTTTGGCTGAAACACGCTATAATTTTTATAACGATCTGAAAAGCCCAAAAACACATTTTTTCCTATAGTTCGCTTGGGCAAAATGAAAAACACAACCCTGATGCACGGCACCCGGAAACAAATCACGGATGGCAGCAATTATCGTGATTATAGTTGTGATAATAATCGTGATTATAGTGATAGTGTTAAACAGTGACGAAATGAAACAGTATTAACAAATGATAACAAACAGTAATAACAAATTAATTTAAATTAAACCATTGGTGATTGAACGATAATTACATACCTTTAAACGATTACGGAATCCGTTTTTGGTCATATCGGGGGGCTCGTGGTTGTGATTTCCTGTCACTCTGGCATCACCGTTTGTGAGAATGGCTCGAGCAGAGCATGCAGGCTTGTTTTGACATTTCAACTATCGAGTATCCTTTTTTGAAGAGTTCAGTACATAAATGTAACTGCCAATAAGAATTCCTTTTCCTCTGGTACTCAACTTAATTTCGCGGACTTCATTCACATTTTGCCTAAAATTAGTTCACACGCTATTGCTAACTGCCTTTATTTAAAAAAATGATAATTTTAGTTACAAATAAAAAATTTTTTAAGTTGCGCAGTTAGCAATACATAATGAACCTAGTCAATTTCTGTAACAAGCAGCTCTCGAGTGAAACACAACTGTGAATGAAATCCTTTCTATTGATATCTCTTGTGTGGTATTACTGTTAACAAGTGTCTGCGGTAGGTTTTTGTTATTATCAGCACTTTGCACTCAGCACTTTGCACTCAGCACTTTGCACTCAGCACTTTGCACTCAGCACTCAGCAAATCCAAGTTGGCTACGTTTTCCAATATTTATTAGATAATTGTTTTGCCCTCAATTTATCACCTTAGTCACGCTCCACCTACTCAATTTTGATTGGCCTGTCAATCAAACAGCAACAGCCAATCATATTCATTGGTACAAAGTAGAATTGGGACAAAATAGAATAAACCCCTATATCTACCGTATTATATACTTCAAATGAAGCCAGGGGCTTTAGTATTTTGTGGACGTCTGACGCTCTGACCTTGGGCCTGACTCGAGGCAGGGTCCTTAAACCCAGGGCTTTATATGATGTAAAAAACCACGCAGTTTGAATGACTTAAGCCTAGTTCACAGTAGTGCGAAAGTGTCCGTAGTTGTCCGTGTCCGAGTCCGTGTCCGTGTTCGGAAGGTTGTCCGCAACATTTGTCTATGTTCGTGTCCGTCAGCAGCAATATTTCATACTGCTACGGACACTCTACGGACAATGCGTATGCATATAAAATAACACCAACATCTTTGCTGTGCAGCACACGAGTGTGTAAACGCAAGTTTTAAAAACTCAATAAAAACGTTCAGCAATCATAAAAAGCTAGCTGTTTAGGTGAAATTACGAGAAATTTAACATTATTTTATTATGAGACACGTGACTATAAAGGCTACAATCTGATTGGCCAACTTACAAACACGGACAAAAGTTGAACTGAATTCAACTTACCTTCCGGACATCCGGACAGCCCTTACGGACGCTCACGGACAATTTCTTACGGACATCCGGACAACTGTGAATTAAACTACTCTTACGGACACGGACACGGAAAGGGACAGCTATGAACCGGGCTTTACTGATGACTAAAGTAATCCTGATCTGGGTGTCACTGACTTTGACTCCAGAGTCAGGTACAGAATTTCAAAACCATCACAATAAACTGAACTTGTAGTTCAAATGTCACTTACAACCTGCACTGACTAGAAAGTGCAACCAAACCAATGACAATCAATTTGGGTCCAAAGTAATAAGTATCATGACGTTGCTTTTCAATTGTATTGTCGCTATTGTTGTTTTATAATCAAAGCTTCTGCTTTGTATTTAATGAAATTTTGCGAGATGATGATTTTTTGTGTTTGCGATAATTTGAAAATGAAATTGGACATGTAAACTCCTACTGGCTGTCTATTTATATCAAGGACTTACGTGGAACAATCTTCAAAATTTACCGGTTCCATTTTATCACTTTGTAATGGCGATAAATCAAACAGATTATATGTTCTGTTCTATAATTTATTGTACTGTTCTAATAAAAACAAAAAAGAGCAGTCACTTATTAGTTACGTCCAGATAATTCCGAGATAAAAACTATAAAAATAGAATGCGTCCACAAGGATTAAAAAAATAAAATACGAACTAAAACAAACACTAAACTTTCTCTCTTTTATAAGCGAATAGCATAATATTTGCTTAACGCTGTCAAATTGAGGTTGACATTTTAACGCGTTATTAAGATAATGGTTCAGTTCTTTTCAGCTTGTTTTCAATAATTTAAAAAGGTCTTGGTAATAAATAGAAGCATAAATAAACTGTTGGGCTTTTCAACTTTTTAACCAAAGTTTCAAACTTAAACGTTTGAAAAACCAAAAAAAGTTGAAAAAAATACTTTCTTCCAAGCAAAAATATTTACTTACCCATAGGACAGCTAGACACCGTCTGAAGAATCAGCTTAATTAAAAACGTTGGTTAGCCGCGGACAAAAACGCAAGAAAAGCATGACTTGCTTAGTTTGAGTTAATTTGCGGTTCAGAAACTAAAGTACTTTGAGACAACAGGAGAACCTCAAATCAAATTCGTGTCTAGTCTGATGTTTGTGCCATCAAATTATTTCATGAAAATCTAGAACAGGTACATTAGCTGATATAAAGCATCTTGCTTATGTGTAGGTTATGTAGCAAGTTTATGTAGCGAGTTT
>JASANF010014256.1:0-50042 GCA_030248245.1 Trissonchulus sp. WLG1_4
ATTTTCTTTGGAGAAGAGGGGGACTTGCCCAGCTTAATGAGCTTCAAGGAACAGTGACAGAACTTTGAGCGACAACTCTTGCAACGTTTCATGATTTGAACTTTGGTTAAATTGTTAATTTCAAATCAAATTTCGATCGAGACCCAAACTAGTGTGTTTTCAGGCACTGCTCATACTTGAATCTCATTGGCTACATTTACAAACTGCAATGTCATTGGACAAAATATGCATATACATTAATTTGGCACAACGTCATTAAATATTTCAAATTCTTCGAAAGTTTTCATAATCTCCCATCTTTCGATTTCCTCCCCATCCCAATTCCAGTTGTGAATTCTGATCGTAATGTGAGTAATTCCATCCAAAGTGTCATATTCTGCATTGGCGGCAGCTTCAAAAGCATCTCCTTTAGTAACGTAATGCATTACACTTTGAGCTAATACCAGTCTTATAGAGAACGAGCTTGTAGTGCCAATTATTTTCCAGGTATACATTTTTTTGAAAATGACTTCCTATTGCTCAACTAGTGACGGACAGCTGTTGGTCCTGTTTTATACTGGCTGGTCCCCCTTCAGCAATTTCCACATGTCCCCCTTTACCATCGATGGCAAAAATTATAATTGTGTTGAACAATATTATCAAAGTGAAAAGGCCGCCTTTTTTCACGATACTCCTACTTATGATGCCATCATGACTGCTAAATCTCCACGTCAGCAGAAACAGTTGGCTAAAGAAGTTGTGGACTTTAATCAAGATCAATGGGATATTCGAAAAGAACGTGTTATGATGACCGGTCTTCGTGTGAAATATTTTCAAAACGGACAATTACGCAACAAACTGCTAGAAACGCGGGACGCTTTGATTGCTGAAGCTGCAATCTACGATAAATTTTGGGGGATTGGTCTGGGGATGTACGACGCTGATGCGAGAGATGTGAGCAAATGGACCGGGGAAAACATTCTGGGACAGTTTCTGATGGAGTTGAGGGACCTGATTAGAAATGCCGAAAAAGTCTGTTACATTTTCTCATCACCAATTGAGTTGGTTTGTGACGTCATCACGGACAACTATGATGAATTTCAAGAAATGGCTCTATCGATTCCACCGACAAAAGATTCATTGGACAAAATTGTAAAGGAAATGGACAAATTGTATAAAGGACGTATTGTTTCATTTGCTGCTTTTGTATGTTTGTTTATGAAATGTCATAAATTGTCTTTTGATTGTGTTGTGCCTTGGCTTACTGATATTTATTTCAAAATTAACCAGTCAGTGTGTTTGTAAGGGCATATAAAGGGGTAGAAATTTGTAAATTTTCAAGTTCTTAAAATGTATACCTGGAAAATAGTTGGCACTACAAGCTCGTTCTCTATAAGACTGGTATTAGCTCAAAGTGTAATGCATTACGTTACTAAAGGAGATGCTTTTGAAGCTGCCGCCAATGCAGAATATGACACTTTGGACGGAATTACTCACATTACGATCAGAATTCACAACTGGAATTGGGATGGGGAGGAAACCGAAAGATGGGAGATTATAAAAACTTTCGAAGAATTTGAAATATTTAATGACGTTGTACCGAATTAATGTATTTATTTTGTCCAATGAAATTGCAGTTTGTAAATGTAACCAATGAGATTCAAGTATGAGCGGTGCCTGAAAACACACTAGTATGGGTCTCGATCAAAATTTGATTTAAAATTAACTATTGAACCAAAATTTTAGCCATGAAACGTTGCAAGACTTGTCGGTCCAAGTTCTGTCACTGTTCATTGAAGCTCATCAGGCTGGGAAAGTCCCCCTCTTCACAAAAAAAAATTCCAAAGAAGCCCCCCTCAGAACCTAAACCTGAGCCCACGAAAAGCGGCTACAGCATTCAACCGAAAAAACCTCAACTGTGCCACTTGTGCGGATTTCAAACCACAAGATTGGGAGCCCACCTGAAGCTGGAATGTGAAAATAAAAATTCAGTCCGGGACTCTGGTTTTAATTGTAAATAGTATGTGTATGTATGCATTGATGTATTGTAAATAAAATGTTATTTTTGAATAAAATTGTAAATGAAAAATAAAATGTATTGTATTGTAAATAAAATGTTATTTATATAAAAAAAATGAAAAAACAAAAAAACAAAAAAAAACAGTAATGCACCAATGCCGCGTCCCAAGTCGCGGAGGAAGAAGGCAGAGGGCTGTTTTTACTCTATTTCTAAGCTAAAACTATTTTTGGTTTCGTTCTGGAAACACAAAATAGTTAAAACGGAAAAATTTCTTCAAAATTTCATTCTTCAACAATTTACCTTAGAACACAAACCTACGATTTTGAATAGTAGGCGAAACGAAAATCCATTACAATGAGCGACTTTTCTATTTACATAGTAGTAGGTCTGTGTATACATGTGGGTGTGTGTGCGTGTGTGTACGTGCGTAGGCAGCGGTATAGCTTTGAAGCCAATGTGTGTGTACTGGTCAGCTACTACTGACCGATAGCTGATAAGCAGCTGTTTATTCAAGCAGCTGTCTTATCAAAAATTTTGAATTTGTCAGTTCAAAAATGGAGCGGAGGGGGCTAGGTTTTTAGTTTTTCAAAATTAAAAAACCGGCCCCCTCATGTTAGCTGCAAAATTATTGTTAATTACATAATTATGTAATTATGTATTTACATAATTATCATGTAATAACTTCATGACTTGATTGACACATGTCAATCATTATTGATACCTGTCAATCATTTTTGACAGCTGTCAATCAATATTGACACCTGTCAATCAATATTGACACCTGTCAATCAATATTGACACCTGTCAATCAATATTGACACCTGTCAATCAATATTGACACCTGTCAATCATATATGACGTCATTATGACGTCATATGATTGACACCTGTCAATCACCACCCGAGCTCCGGCTCCGGGTGGTGCTCGTACCCCCATTTTATCACTACTAACGTCTAAATTTCCAATTATAAATTATGACACAAGCTTAACGTCAACTTACTGGGCCATGTCACCCACCATTCGAAAGCTCTCGTAATTTGCTTTCAAATGATGCCAAAATCATTGCAGTAGCTCCACGCTATCAAATATTACGGCCACTCAAAACATTGTTAAGCGGCTGACTACATGAATTACACCATGTGTTATCAAATCTCAATGTGATTGAAAATTTGCAAAATTTTGAGAATGCTTGCCAATTATTTAGAATTCTGCTGTTTATATAAAGCATAAATTATCTCTTTCACCACAGGGAATGGTCGAACTAGTCTAAACTAGACGCACTAGACTTGTTACCTTATTACAATATAAACTATCCTAATAATTATGATAATGAGAATAATTCAACTTCTACTAGTCATATAAACATACTGAAAACGCCAAATTGTAGAGGAGCAAATTCTGTACTAGACTTGAACTTTTCAAATCTGTAAGACCTTTTATCCGGACGTTATGGCGCCAAAACGTCAAACATTTTGCGTTTATGCAGCTAAACACGATAACAATCTATTTTGACGTTTTTCTGCAAGTAAGACAAACATAACCGTAACGTTTTTGGTATCACCTGAAAGCTCTTTTTCTACCCTAACTAACAGTGAAAACTAGAACTTTTTACGCGGTACCTGAATAAAGTTATAGCCTAAAGTACGTCAAAATGACGCAATATTTAGTCAAAATATTTTGACGTTTTTCGGCATATAAGTCAGCGGTGACCTATAGCTTTTTAGGTATCAAATAAAAGCTCTAACTCTTAGGTATCCAACAGCGAAAACTAAATCCTTTTACGCGGTACTTGAAAAAAATTATGGCCAAAATAGTGGCAGTGGTCCAGTATTATTAACATTTCAAATGTATTTTGACGCTATTGTGGACAAGTAAGCCAGAATCTATAGTTTGGTTAGTGTCAATTGAAAGCGCCTGTTCTGAACTGTCTAACTGCGGAAACTAGAAAAATTTTGGCGGAACCTAAAAAAAGTTATTACCAAACCCGTGGTGGCTGAAAAACATCATTATGTGGTCAAAGACGTTTTTCCGTGTATAAGTCAGCGTTAACGTATAGCTTTTTTCGTATCAAATGAAAGCCAGTCTTCTGCCCTGTCTAACTTTGAAAACTAGAACCTTTTACGTGGTACCTGAAATAAGTTATGGTCAAAAGTTCTTTTTAAAAAACAATTTTGTTCGAAAAAATTCCTCCGCGACTACTCACACCACAAATGTATCGAACAAAGTTCGAAAAAATTGAAATCGTTATAACTTGCGTCAACCTTGACGTAGAAACACAAAATTAACAGCATTCAACTCAGAATTGAAAGGGCTTTCGGATGATACCTTACATGACGTTTACGGACGCAACGGCCAGTCACGTATGACTATTATTTTTATACTGACCATTGGTCGCCGTTTACGTCATCATGCGACATATCAATTGATAGCTCTTGACAAGCGCAAGCATATAAAACAAATTTCACGTCTATACCATAACCCTAACAAACGTTATGGCTCCTGGAATTTTTCCCTTTAGTGGACTACCTATAATCACCTCATATGCGATCAAATCACATTAAAATTTAATTTTAAACAAAATTTGAAAAAATTTCAAAATTTTTTATTGTCATAGAATAACTTACGTCAGATCTAGATTTGGTCGAACTAGTCTAAACTAGACGCACTAGTCTTGTAATAATAATAATAATAATAATAATAATAAATACAGCAACTTAGTGTAATATAGTGTTGCAGGGTCACAAACCATAACTTATGCTTGTGTAATTGCAATTTGTCTGCATAAACTTTTAGCAGTTGTCAAAGATAAGTATCATCATTAATTGACCAAATAATTATAAATAACTGGCTTAGTAGACTCTGATTTCATGCATATAATCTTCTAGCTATTGGAGGAAAACAACAGAGAAACAGCTATCAGAAATGTCAGCAAAGGAAAACAAAATTTTTAATAATAATTATATACAGCCGACTGACTGTCTCAAAAACATTACTTTTTAGCGGTAGTAGGTACTGAAATAGGTATGTATATATAGGCTTTTTAAAAAACCTAAAATGAAAGCTTTCCGTGAGCGTTGAACCTTGCATCATTAACTTTTTTGAGCACTGAGCAGAATGAACTGTTTTCTATTAGGTTTTACATTCTATCTGGTAAGTATAATTCCAGTCAAAAAACATGTTCAAACGCGTTACATTGATAAATGGAGCACAACTTGGTGTGTCGTACGTTAGGGAATGGCAATCATAAACATGACTTAGTAGTCGGACTAAAATAAACTCATTTAATCATACCGAATTTGGAAGCAATAGCATTATATACTACTTTGTTGCGTCAAATCTGAAACTGAATAATTTTAGTTGTTCGCGAAACTGGCCTGTAGACATACACCTTAACTAACATATTCGCAACAAAACTTGAACAAAGCCCGAATAATTATTACATGCGCGAACAAACTCACTCAGTTCCCTTTAATCAAAAAATTGCCTCAAATGAATATCTGTAAGGTAGAGCGGCGCGTACAAGAAAGTCGGTCGCCTAAACTGAAGGCAAATTGGTAAATACGTGAGTATATCATGAAACTGCCTCGCCAAATAATTACTGTGCTGTTATAAAGCTACGAAAAGCAACTCGACCGTAAAAATATTTTGTATAAAATTAACTGCCTCAGAAAATAAAAATTGGATTTCTACGTTAGAACGACAGCACCATGTAGATTATATGTATGCACACAGTACTTATGTTGAAAAAACAGAACTACAGTTATCATATTGCCAACTTAATTTTTGAAGCTTAAGCGTTTCGATTCTGGAACCAGCTGATTAATGCGCTCTTCTACTTGGACATTATTTTAGTTTTTGTTTATTTTGTGTGGATTATTAAAATTTATGTTTTTTGCATTTTCGAGGTGGTTTTCTGAGCACTGACAGCAGCGGTATATCATCGCCTAGAGCACATTTGTAAAAAAATCAAATAATGTTCAACTGCGCACAATGGTTATCTGGCTGGCAAATTGTAGTGAAATCAGTTGAAGCAATGAAAAGATATTGAATGCCGATACTATTTTCGCAGGTGTCCTATTGTGCTGAAATTACCAAATGGAACGTACATTTTGGTAAAAGCCGGTTTTCGGTAAAAATGGATATAAAAATTCATCTTCTTGTCTCAAACTTATTTCGACTGTCATTTTGTGTCTATTGCTGTAAATTGATAATTTTTTAATGAATTTTTAATTTTTTTTTATAAATTTTCGCACATTTTTTAGTTCAATAAAAATTACAACAAATGGCGTGTTCGAAATCTATAGATATGGGCATTAAATGAAAGACCGCATTATTTTCTAAGCAAGTTGATTCTTGACACAAGTCAAAAATTGTCAGTGGGAAAAAGTTACCGCCCAAAACCTGGATTTCCGGACTGCCGTCATGGACTTTATTCGGAGCGTAATCGTGGGCGAGAATCGAGAGTTACCTCAAAACTCAGTGAAGAGTTCCTAAAGGCAAACTATCATGTACGATGTACTATATAGGTAAACACTAATTAGTATTCCATGAAATAATCCTTGTGGCAAATTTACTCAGTAATATTTTTGAGCCATCAATTTTTTTTGGTAGGATTGTCCGACTGCGCAGAAATATTGCAGAAGTTTTGGGGCACTTCTGTAGAACGTTCAGAAAGATAAACGCTATTCTGTAGGGCTGTTTAGCTTAATCAGTGGTTTATCTTCTGAAATATTTCAATGGAAATTTAGACAAGCCTTATGGCTAGTCTAAGTCTATTTTATGCACAAGTTTTGCAAAAGAAATTGTTGAACATTGGAATTTTTATGTGTAAAAGTTAGTGACAAATGCCTTCACAGTTATTCATAAAACTTTCTGTAATTTCTTGTATTTTACCGTAATTCACCAGTCTGAAAAAAAGGTAATGAAACTGATTTGCATAACTGTTTTTTACTAGAGTCTTGGGTGCCCAAAATTCTGCAAAGTTTCAGCGCAATCGCTGAACGCTACGCAAAGTTGCTGGCTCAAAAAAATTATACTGAGCAGTGCTCACGGTAATTTTCGGCATTCGATATCTTTTTGGTGCTTCAACCGATTTGGCTCAAATTTGGCATGAAAATAGCCTATCATTGTGCGCAGTTGAACATTCTCTTATTTTTAAAAAATAATGTTCTAGACAATGATACCACTGCTCTTAGTGCTGAGAGACCGACCTCGAAAATACACAAATTGCAGTTTTAACAAATTCGCACTAAATAACCAAAAACAAAAATAATGTTCAACTAAAGGAGCGCAAGGGCTAATTTTGGTATATGAATCATGATTTTACGACAAACATGCTTTATTTATCGCTTGCCGAAAATTCACTCACGCGCAGTGCTCTGGCGGCAGTCACGTGACATTATCACGTGATTTAAAAATTTTACACAAGGATTATTTCTTACCATACTAAATACTTATTTAGTAATGTTCTAGTTTTATCGGGTTTTGCTGACTTTTGAGGCAACTCTCAAATACTCAAAACTATACTGAAAAATGCAAAAAAATGAATTTGAACGACAAAGTGCTTTTTTATGATTAAAAGAGCAAAATGGATCCAATTGGTCGCAAATTGAACTGTTTAATTTTTGGCTTGGAGTGCGCTGTGGATCTAGAATTCGTTATTTTTTGGCATTTATTTACTGGTATTTTTACATACAATTGTAGATTTCTTTAAATTACAATTTTTTTATTGTTAACATAATTTTCTTTAACGAAAAATGTGTAAAAAGTTGTTTTCAAGCACTTGGATTCTAGAAAAATAAAGAATCGGCGCTATATGTTTAAGCGGGGAATATCGTAAAAAATACAAATTTTCAAGTAGGTGTTCTTGAAAAAAATTACTTCAGTTAATATGCTCTACTCAAAAACATAAAAAAATAATTTGGACAACAAAGTGCATTTTTAATTTTTAACGATTAAAAGAACAAAATTGGATTGAATTGGTCGGAAAATGTTACTAATATGCCCTAAATTGCATGCCCTTCAGTTTCTTGTCGACCAAAAACTTCCCCCAATCAATCTACCCCTCCCTCACACCATCCCCTAATTAAGCATTTAGCGCTTAGGGAGCTCCCGACTTCCCTAAGCTTAAGCGCTTAACTCGCAGCCAAACACTAAACACTAAGTTTGTGAATACAAAACCGAAACACTAAGTTAAGCGTTAGTGTTTGCTAAGCGCTTAAATAAACACTAAGCTTGTGAATAACACTTAGCGCTTATATGTTAGACTCGTGAGGGCTGCCACTAGTGGAGGTTGACATTTCCACGATGAGAAATAGTCTCTTTACACTTCAAAATTCACACAACTACAGCGCGCACATCAAAAACGCAGTTTGGCAATGTTTATTTCATTATTTTACAGCTTCTCTTTTGTGCAATGATCACGTGAGGCATTGGCTTTGCATTGCCTTGCTGATGCAATAAGTGCCACGTGGCAGCAAGCCAGGCCAAGAGCTAAAGTTTCTCCCTCATGTTCACAGAAAGTTCAAGTTTTACACTTTAAATTGTACACCTGCGCATTGCCAAATTGTTGGAAAATTACACACGCACAGTAGGGCTCTTTTATTTGTAATTGTAAAGTTCAAGGAGGAACTCCGACAGTTTTTCTAAATCAACTTCATTCTAGCTCTCGCTTCCTTTAGTGTAGTCCCTAGGCTTGTCCGACGAGAACGGTCGGTTTTTCCCCTCTCTCTCCCCGAACAGCAAATTCCACGGACGGGTATGTTTCACACGTAAAACGTAGGGAATTATTTTGAGGCGCTTGGCGCATTTCCTTTGTGAGTTCCTCTCTCCCCCACTATGTTCAAGCTCTAAATTATTGCCCACTGTTCTGTTTATTTATAGTTCGTTGCCCCGTGTCAATAAACCGTGTGCTTTTAAATCTTGTGCCGTAAGGCTAGCCTAGCGTAGTCTAGTTAGTTAGTTGCCGGCCGTAGTCGGGCCGTGTAGGCTTTGTGGTTTTGCCATCCGCCTGGGGCGAAGCGGACCTGTCGATTGAGCAATTTCCAAACGACTGATCCGTAAAACCTAGCTCGAAGCTAGGCGTTATTCGCTGAATTGGGAGACGTAGGCGACGGTCAAAATCCTTGCTAGCGCTCTGCGCACTTTCTCAGAGCCTCCATTAGTCCCCCAGTTCAGGGTTTAACATCTGGCGACCGTGACAGGACGGAGAGGATAGGACCGGGTCCTCAGGACAGCCCTATCCCCGAACCGTCTTCGGAGGTGGGTTAGGAGCCCCATGCCCTGGGTTGAGGTTGGAACTTCAACCCTTACGGTACTCGTGCTGTGTGCTGTATGGATGTGTACATAGTCTCTTTCTGATTGGTCCCTCGGTTATGGGTAATCCGAAAAACCCTCGGTTTCGGTTAGGGGTGAACCGGAGAAAACCCTCGGTTTCGGTTAGGGGTGAGCCGGTTAAAACCCTCGGTATTGGTTGGGAATCGTTCTGGGTCGATCGAGAAACCCTGTGGTTGCGGGTGAGCCAGGAAACCCAGGAGTGTGGTGTGATTGAAGTAGGCTTGGAGGCCTACGTGTGAATGTGCTCCGCCCTTGAGGCATCGGGTTCGCCCCGGGAGCATGAGTATTGACCGAGTATCGTTGCAGGGTCGCAACGATGTTCGAAGGGGGGACCCTGTTGTAAATAAGAAATAGGGCCTATCAGACTCGGGGGCTGTGGTGTAGTGGTTAGCATGCCTGACTTCGAAGCAAGTGGCCCGGGTTCGATTCCCGGCGCCTCCATCTCTTTCATTCTTTCTAAATTGGGGCATCCTCTTTCTATTCAACATAGTGGCGACCGTGACAGGACTCGGCTTCGCACAGGAAGTTTGGCGGAACCACGCCTAAGCCTAGCCAAAATTTGACTTAAAATTTTTGTCTCCCCCCCCCGAAATTTTTGATTTACCGGCATTATACCGGTTGCACAGAACGTGGGGCAAAAATTTAGTGCCCTTTTTGTCCGTTTTTAGTGAAAATTTGGAGAAAAACCGACCTAGTGGTCCGGCTTAGTGCCGCGAAGAAAATTTTTGCCAGGATCTGAGCCTGGCAAAAATTGAGGTAGTTAGGTAGGAAAAGACCCGGGAAAGCGAAAAATGGGTCTTACAGGAAGGAAAGCAATCGAGGAAAGCTCAGAATTAGGTCCCCTAATTTTTAAAACAAAATGACCCCTTTTTCAGAAACTTCAAAAATCCCCCCCTAAAATTTTGTAATTTTTGACCCGTAGTTTTCCCGGAGCGCATTTTTCCGCTCCGAAACCTATTTTTTTAACTCCCCGTCACCTGTTTACCCCAGGAAAAATACTCCCCCCCAAATTTCTCAAAAATGAATGTTTCCGGGCATTTCCTCTAAGCCTGGATTTTTGAGTTTTTTTGGGCATTTTTGAAAGTGCCCATAGAAAATTTTTTGGCCTTTGGGGGTAAAAACAGACCCCAGATTTGAATTTCCCGACCCCTAAAACCCCCGGGAAAAATATATTCCCTCACTGAATCGGCCCCAAATTTTTTCCCTGAAATAAATTCGGAAACCCTAAGCCTGAGACGCTCGCTCAGAGTGTCTCACAAAAATCAGTCAGGCTTAGGCATTTTTTTGCTCAGATCAGTCCAAATAAACGGCAGTAAAATCACTGCCTGACCCCTCCCCAGCTCTCCAGAAAGTTTCAGAAAAATCGGTTGCGTTTTTCCTGGAAAATTTTGAAAATTTTTCAATTTTTTCTAAAATGACCATTTTTTCAAATTTTTCGTAAATTTTTCAAACTTTTTGCTTTTCTTTCAAATTTTCTGTATTACCCCCCTCATTAGCACTGTCACGCGCAACTTTTTGAAAAGTTTCAGCCAGAAATTCTGGCAATTTCAAAAATTTTGGCCAAGATAGACCCCAAAAATAGCAATTTTTTGTAAATTTTATTTTTTTTTAATTTCTCGGTTTGGGTGAATCCCCAGGCCTTTTCCAGTTAACACAACCGTCACACTAGTTCCCTCCAATTTTCCTGAAAGACTCATCCAAAAATTTTAAGGATTTTTTATTTTTCAGCAATTTTTCGAAAAAACGATGAAAACCGCTAATTTTTCAAATTTTTAGGTATATAATTTTTCCCAACGGCCCCCCCTGTTTCTAGTTTTTGTTTCAAAAGTTGCGGACAGTCTCCCCGCAATTTTCCTGAGCGCGCCGGTTGTAGAAAACGGCGTTTTAAAATTTTTTCCGGATAAAAACCCGGAAAAATAGCTAAATTTTTGGATTTTTGAGGGGGCCGTTTTCGACCCTTTAGCCCTATCCCCCCCGATATTTCGATATAACCCTAGTACGGGGACCCCCTAGAAAATCCCTGAGTGAAGTCGGGCCAAACTAGCATTTTTGTATTTTGGGGTCATTTTTGCCCCATTTTTGACATATTTTGCCCCCTCCTGTCCTCCACGCCCATCCTAGGGTAAAAATAACCCCGGATTCAAGTCCAGCGCATCGAATTACTCCCTTGACAACCCCATTTCTACGGTAATTCCCATTTTTTTGAAAATTTTTTTCGAAACCCTTCATTTTTGGGCTCTATAGCCTAGTATATATTGGCCTGGAACTCTCTCAGAATTTCAGATTTTCTCCAAAAACCGCTCTGAAAAGTTGCGCACGGGTCTGGGTCAACTTCTGATCCAGAAATTCTGAACGAAAAACCGGGTTTTCGCAAAAAAAACCGGCACGGATACCCCCCCTATATACGGGATTTTCGGATTTTCACCTTTCCCGGGTGGAAATAATTGTTCATTTTTGCTGGGAGTAACAGTATGTACTCCTAACGACCTAATTCAACTACTGATACCAAAATTTTGACGAATTTCGAATTTTTCAAATTTTCCAAATTTTTCATATTTTTGCTCATTTTTCATATTTTTGTGTAAATTTTTGTATTTTCTTTCATTTTTAGACGCGGTGCAGCATCCCATAGTGCAATTTTCTAAGGGGAAGTGCTGCCCAAAAATTTTTCCGCTCCAGACTTAGAAAATTTTTGAGACGGAAGGAGTATATACTGCATAGCACCCATTCCCCCCCTATTTTTCTGAGTTCGGTAGATTACGGGGAGGGCCTAGGTGGCCACCCGACCTGTGTATACATTTTTTTGTGTTTTTCTTTTTGGTTCCTTTGGGGAACCGCCTGGTTTTGCTTGTGGGCTAAAATTTAGTTGATACTGGTTCTCAAAGTTCTATTGAAACATCAATTTCGAAATTTTAAGATACGAAAATTTCCTAGTTTCAAAATTTTTGTCTGAAATCACTGAAATATAGTCAAATCGACTACGGCGAACATTTCTAGCATAAAATCAGAGCGATAGTTGCAACCGTTTTGCCGAAAAATCGAAATATATACCATTTTGAAGCAAAATTTTGGTCATTTTAGTGGAAACTTGAAAATCGATATATCGATAAAAATAATCAATACTACGTTCGCAGCTAGATACTAAAAGTGACCTAGTAGCTCAAAGGTACTGCACAGAAAGTTGCAAGAAGCTACCATTTATATTCGCTGAGTATCAGGTCTTAATCCCTGACCCTAAATTTGCTCAATTTTTCAGTTTTTCAATTTTCTTCATTTTTGAGTGATAATGATGCACAGAACGCCGCCCCAAGCGAACCAGTCAATGGTTTCCAACCAAAATTTGCCCCCCCTTCCGTCAACGAGCACACTTTCACCAACGGTTCCTAGCGGGACCAATCCAGTGACACTCCCGGGAGCAGTGGGTAGACAACCTGAGCCTACCCTTTCGAACCAACAGTATGTGGGCACCCCAATAGATCTTGAATATGAGGACGGGCCTCTAACCCGAGCCAGACACGAGCGCTGGGTGCGCAATCGACTAGATAGGCAAAAATTGGGGATGGGTCGAACTCGAAATCAAGACAGACAGTTGGAACAAATTGGGGTTTCCTCACAAATTGATCAGGCATTAGCCCGCACTCCCCTCCGATGGAACCCGAACTCGGAAATCCTCCGGACACCTTTGGTACAAGGTGCGTTTCAAAATAATGGCCAAACATCCCCCCAAACGGAAATACTGATGGAAGGGTACGATCAACCATTGGGTACTGGTCTCCAAGTGCCTAGGGGAATACCAAACGGAAACCAACACAGAGAAAATAACAAACTAGGGGTTAAAAAGGGTGACGATCAAAATCAGGAAAATCTAGAAGAGACCCAGTTGTATGACGTCCGGGGAGCTCACGGGATCCCAACAGTAGGGAATGGATTTGATGCACTTGCATCCAATGGGTTAAAACCACCGGATCGTTCAAGAGCAAACCTAGCAGCCACAACCCCAAAATATCCCGATTTCTGTCCTCCCCAAATGCTGAAAAAACAATACGAATATTGCATGCAGCCGACATATATATACACACAGGCAAATCAATGTCCAATAGAAACTGGACCGTCGGTAGTTTTCTGTACAACTACGGGAATCACAGAGCCTAAGGAAGTTGTTTCATATGGTCGGCGATTCAATCAGTCTATGGGCCCAGGGGTTACATTTGCACCATCGAGACAGTTACCATCGTCCACCCCTAGATTTTGGGAAACACAAGGGGGTCCACAAATTGCTCAGCATTCTGACTACACCAATATATCACACACAATCACAGACGGGGCAGTGTTTTGCTAATGCACAGGTGACAAATTTTGGACCAGCACCACAGTATATAAACCCCAGTAGCTTCGGTGGGAGAACAGCCCACACGCAACCTTTGCCCCCGGCCTATGACCCCCAGAAGCTCCAAAACATGCTCAAGTTTGTGGCAGATTTGCCAATTTTCGACCACGATTCCGTCAAAATGACATTCCAAGAGTGGCTGCAGAGCCTTACCATGCGCCTAAAAATGGCAATGGTCCCAGAAAACGATTGGGGACGTATCCTTTGTTTCAAACTAGGGGGACGGGTAGGCCTGTATGCTTCCAAACTCCCCCAGGATACCATCCAAAATTTCAACAGCCTGGTCGAACATTTGACGCCTGTGTTTGGGGCTAGAAAGATGACCAAAAGCGATTATTATCGCAAGTTTTTGGACAGACGTCAGCGGGCCTGGTGAACCAGTCAGGGACTACCTAAGGCAGTTGCAAACCCTAGCCCAAGAAATTTGGATTAGTGGGGAAGAGCGGGACGCCAGTGTGGCACAACAAATTTTTAGTGGGGTAGTTCTCGAAGTGCAAAAAGTTCTAGCACCAATTTTTTGTGATGGCTCCCCTCCCTTGTCCAAAGTGGTGAATCTACTGGATTTAGTGTTTCCGATGGGTGGCTCTGACTGGGTCCATGCGGTCAATGGGGAAAATTCAGGCCAAAAAGGCGGAAACTGGCGGGAAACCAGAAATTTTTCAAACCCCCCAACGCGGACTGATAAACCTGGGCCTGTAAGACCTCTGTTCACACCCAAAAGAGTTGAAAATTCAGACTGGGGTCAAGAATCAAAACTGCTCGAAGCCATACGCGAGCTCCAGATTGAAATCAGAAAAAGTTCAGAAAGAAATGATCGTCACCCCCGAAACCAAGGGTATAGTGGGGTACAAACATTTGAACAAAACAGATCTCCAAACAGACAATATAATACAAATATGGGGTATAATGGCGGATATCAGGGGCGAGATTGCCCGCCTCCGAAGTGCTACAACTGTGGCCGTTTGGGTCACGTCAGCAAACACTGTCGGGCCCCCCGAAAACCTATGGGTCGACCATTCACCCCTGATACTCCCGATTTCCATCCAACAATGTAGGGAGATTCTCGCGTTTTTCCAACTATGGGCGGCAACAACCGCAACGCTCGTATCCCCCACGATTTCAAAATCCGTCGAATTTCAACCGGGGAAATAGTTTTCGTTTCAATAATCCGGGCAATTTTTCACGGGGTCAAATAAATTATCTGCAAGAAATGGGAAGCCATCTCATGCAAGCCCCTCAATATATGCCAAATTACTCGCAACCACAGCCTGTTCTATACCCTCCGCAGTACATGTACCCTCCGCAAGGGGTGGTATACCAGAACCAGACTCAACCTCAGTCCTATAGTTTGGAAAGTCAGCAAGTGGTTGAGCAAAACTCTCAGCCCAAGCAAGAGCAAATCCATACAGTGATCCCAGATTGGATCCAAGAGGCACAGAGAGTAGCTGAGCAGTTTACGTCTGGGGCACATGACAGCAATGAGCTAGAGGAGGATTCAGAGGATGAGGTAGAGCAAGAGGATCCCAGCATCCCAGGAGTTTCTAATGATGGCATGTGAAATTAACATCATTCAGTCGATGCCCCACAACCCGTTTAAACTTTCCAAACCCCTAGATTCGACCCAAACTGTGACGCAAAACCCGATTCCCCATTCGACGCCGAAAGATACGCAGTTCTTTGTAGTGCATGGTCGTGACCCATTGCTACCCACTGATGTTTTGTTTAAATTGCCAGAGAGCGCAGACCAGCAGGAAAAAAGAGAAAAAACAGACCAACCCCCCAAAACCCCACACCCCCCACACCAAAAAAAAAAAAAAAAAAAAAAAAAAAACAAAAAAAAAAAAAAAAAAAAAAAAACAAAACAAAACCCCCCCCACCCCCACACACACAAAAAAAAAAAAAAACCACAAAAAAAAACCAACAACACAAAAACCTACGTACTCGTCCACCTCCCTCACCCCCCCCCCTGCGTCAGTTCTTTGAGTTTCTTTTGTCTATTCGCAACCATTCGCGTTCCTTCTTGATTGCCAATAAAGTGTCCTTCCCTTTGCGATGGCACAAAGAGCAACAACCAGCAAGAAGAAGAAACAAAAGACCCCCACCGAAAGAGAATCGACGCTTGTGGACCCCCTAGACGACCAGCCGAAACAAATCTGGGTCATCGAGTCATACAAAGACCAGGACCGGGCACAACAATCTCTGGACCGTGTCCAAAACATCAACAAGTATGACCTTCCTTTTTCGCGTGATCATGTCGATGTCCATGTTATTGCAACCATCGCCAAGTGGAACCAGCTCAAAAACATACTGATCCACAGACTAACTAGGTCTTCCTACGCGGCGTTCGACATCGAAGGGTCGAATATCAATAACATGGGCATCGCGCCCGAGGCAAGCGTGACGGTGATGCAGCTAATGTTTCCACCCTTATACCTCGCTGGGTATAAAAAGGCTGAGATGTTTTTAATTCTGCCAATGACGATCCATTTCGAGACCCAGGAGTTCGAGAATGTGCGACGGCTTTTGTCGCTAATCATCCAGTCACCACCATGTGCGCTAATTGCCTCGGGTGCACAGAACGACATGCATCGGCTCGCTCGGGCATACAATGTGGATACGTCCACGTCCCTCATTTTACTGAGTCATCTGTGGAATTACTCAGGCGACAAATATCAGCCAACGGAGGGACTATGCCCACTCGACGGGGCGGTCGAGCAAAAGTGGGAACCATGCAAATCAGATGCTGGGCGTTTATGGTTTCAGCACCACTTCGGGGTCGACGATATACTGCCGAAGAAAAGACCGGAGTTCGTCCCGATCCCAAGCCCAGAGTGCCTTAACTATGCCATCAAAGACATCTGGTTTGTCTACTCCATCATTGAAGAGCTCGTGAAGGTGTGCCGACCATCCAAGATGGAATTTACCGACATGCTTCAGAAGATCTGCGTCAGGCTCTCTAACCGGGAACACTTGCCTACCACGCTCAAGATACTGGAGCGCTTCGAAATACCCAAATTGTCGGAAATGAGCCAGGGAGTGTTTCTATCCAGCCGGTACCAGCGGATTAAAGTGACGCAGCAGCTTGCCGGGGAAAACATCAAGTGGCCAGACCTGTCAAACCCAGTGTACCATCGGGTACGACGGCAGTGTCTAAGGGATTACGCAGTTCTGCGCTACGACGACAAAATTGAGCCGAAAACAGCCAAACAGAAGAAGATGTGGCGTGAGGCTCAGGATCTGCTAGAAGAAGAAGCTGCGGAGCTGCGCCGGGAAAGCCACGAACTGCTACCGGAAGGACCACCACCAGCTGTCCTTTCTATTCCATCAGATTCGGATGCCTCCGAAACATCAAGCGGAGAGAGCGAAGCTGTCGTAGTCCATCTGTCGGCACGCCAGAAGCAAGCGAACGACCAAAACATCAAGAAATGGCTCGAAAAGATACCGCCAGAAGAAGTCGTTGTGCAGTTGGAGCACATTGAGCCTGAGCCAGAACCAGAGGAAGAGCAAATGCCGGAGGAGCCAGAAGAGATGGAAGGGAGCCGCAGTGGCGGAACTACAACACCGATTCTGAGAGTGGTAGAGGAGACAGAAGAGGTGTTCCAAGACACTGGGGCGACAACGGTGGTCCGTGAAGATCGAACGGATCCAACGTGGAGACTCAAGCGAACCAGAACAAGGTCACAGTCTTCACTAACCAAGGAAACCGTGAAAATGGTGATCGAGTCCATCCAACAGCAGAAGCGAAAACTGGAGCCAGAGGAGCGGAAGAAAACGATAGAGGAGCTGGCACAGGACGTCAATGTGGCCTATGAGGCATTCAAACGGCGTAAAACTGGAGAATCAGCACCTCCTACTATGTTGCCAACAGCATCGGCAATTCCGCAGCAGCCTCAAATTCGTGTCCTTCAACCAGAATTAGCAGCTGTTCGGCCTATAGGTCGGGGTCGTGGAGCCCCACCGAGTATCCAGATGCCGACTCCTCGTATACCAGGGCTCGATCATATTCGCACTGTGTGGGTACCACCTACCGGACCTCTTGCTCTTCAGCGTTCGCCTGGAGGCACACCTACGTGGGTGCGGGTACCCAAGTCACCAGAGGAACCACCACCCCAGGAAGTGTTAGTGGAAGTCACACCCAGTGTCGAGCCACTACCACCACGGCCAATTCCGCCAGCGCACGTTGATCCAAAGGTGATCGATCTTGAAGAACCACCTGTAGTCATCACTCTGGAGTCAGACGAAGAGGAGAAGCAGCCGTCAACATCTACGGCAAAGGTCACAACTGGTTTGGGCAGAGGAAGGCAGCCAGAGAAGGCAACGAAACCCAAACCAGCACCCAAGGAGCCTCCGACAAAGCCAAAACCACCATCTACGGAGCCTCCGACAAAACCAAAGTCGAAGGAGGAAAAACCCCTCACCAAGGCATACGAACGGCCTGGGTTGTCCAAAAAGTTCTTGGAAAGCCTCGCGAAACCGAAAGTGCCGCTCACCAAACCCAACGGCAAAACACCAGTGAGAATGCTGCGCTATGCCATAGCGAAAGTGTGCGGAAATTGGGTACCCAAATGGTTCCGTAAATATTCGGAAGCAGCGTGTTGGGGCCTAATCCGAGCAGCAGTGCCGAAGCCGTGGGGAAAGCCCTATACATCGTATGATCCGATCCAAGGGGCTGAAGGCATTGAGGTCTACGTCCTCGAACGGGATTACCAAGCAGAGCAAGAATGGCACATTTGGCACGATAAATGGGGTATGGCTCGGACCGAATATGTCCGCATACCGGCATGTCTGGACCCCTTGAAAGTCGACATCCCTTGGGAAAACATGCCTATCGGCCTGATTGACTTGGAGAAAGATCCACGGGTCAAAGCCCTATGCTCTGGTTGGGAAACGGTCGATACCGGCGAGGACGAATCCATCGAAGAACCTACGGTAATCCAAGCCGGAGGTGTTACTGAAAAGGGTACACCTGTCATCCGTGAACTGTTGGGAGAAGAAGCTGAAATCGAACAGCAACCAGCAGTTAATATTACGGAGGAAGGGAAGTGTGACCGTCCAGAACCGGAGGTTGAACGCATGGTGGAACAGTTTGAAGGGGCGGAAGATAAGCCGGATGGCCCACCCCTGGGTGAACTACCACCTTTGCAAGCAGCGGAGGAGGAGAAAGGAGATCTCCAAGAGCAGGTTCAGGAGCAGTTGGTGGCAGTGGAGCTGGACATGCAGAACCTGAGTACGGAAATCGAACCGTTACCAGGAATCTCAAGGAAGAACTTGCAGAACGGACTAAATGGGAAAGGGTCAATCTTCGTAGGAACTGAATGGCTTGTGACCTACGGAGTACCGCATGAAACCCATGGTCCCGAAACGACGACCAAATACTATCAACCAAATGTCCGGTTCTTTCGGGATCCATTTTACGGTCCAATGGATCCACCAGTTCATCGCCTTGCAGCGGGTTACGTGGTAACGCCAAGCGTGCCCAATAACAAGGATCCATACATCATGGACGAAGTTGACGGAGATGGAGGCCAATGTACCGGCGACAGTGATGAACACAGGGAACATCACAGAATTGAGAGTTCCTGTGAAGTGTTGGTCATCACAGAACCGATGGCAAATTCTTCAGATTCCACCGACTCGAAATGGGGATAACCCACAAACAACAGGGGATGTCCACCCGATAGCAGTGGAACTGGAGTTCATCTTCCGACAGTGGGCACAGCAGGGCGATCATCGAATCCAGCGCCATTTGGCGATTCCGAGTGAGAAGCTGAATCTGATCGAACGATCATGTCTTCGGAAATTCGCAGCCTGCATATTGTGGAGTTTCCATGACTGGGAACTAGAGGACCAGGAACAAACGAGTGACCCGTACGACCGGCCAGTGCTACGGCCGAGGGACAATCGAATCCTCCGAATGTTCATCCCAGCCTTGTATTCACGTGATGGTATGTTAGCCTACAAGCCGATCTACATCGAGGCATGGGCTACCAGCCGTGATGCGGCATTGGGAACAGCTCTTGGGGTGGTATGTCCATCTATCCATCTGGTCCCCGAGCTGATGAACATGACCGTCAATTGGAAACTGAAACGAACCAAGGGATGGGCACGGAGTCTGCTGATCTATGCGGATTGCCTGCAAGAAATCCTGATGGAGAAGGTCAAGGAAGCCAGACAAGAACGACGACCGCGACCCAAGGTCTATGGTTTCTTCACCAAGATCTTCAGTTTCTCTAACCATCATGTGGTCATGGAGGAAGTCCCACAACCGGCCAAGCCAAAACCCAAGCATCCCCAGCAACAAGCTCGATCGTTCAACTTTGAAGGGAAGCAGTTCTATTGCGGAGAAGAGGTCTACTACTACGAGAAAGCCAGCAAAGGCTATGGACTCATGGATGTAGCGGAGACCCTTGCATGCGCGTCATCGCCAAGCCAATGCAAACGAATGGGTGATCAAAACCTGCCCGAAAAGAACGTCCGAGCCACGTTGTGGTACGAAGTGTTGGCGTTCCCCACGATGTTCAAGATCTGTTTGCATCGAGCACGGCAACTTCCAACGGTCCACGAAGACCTTCGCAATTCGCGCCTCGACGCCATAGTAGAAGCAAGCCCATATGACCGACGTTGGGGAATTGGCGTCCACTTCAAGGACTACGCGCGACTGCGGAAAATCGAGCAGTTCGAGGGAAAGAACTGGCTGGGCAAGGCTTGGATGGTTGTGCGGGACTTACTGTTTCCTGAGTTCCTAACCACGGCCACTCGTCAGCGATTACAACAGCTATATCGCGAACGCCTGAAAGACAAGCGTAACAACCCGAACAAAGAATGATGGAGGCGGAGAAGAAGACGACGTCAAGTGCAAGGACCCGGTCGAACAATCTGTCCGTCGGGGCCTATCAGCCGGCCTTGTGCCGAAACGTCGTCGCCTATCATCTTGTTACTCGACGTGCCACTCGAACAAACTGTCCGTCGGGGCCAACCAGGTGTGCGGGTGGAGTAGCTTGATGGTAGGTATCACGACCACGGAGCTTGATTTGAAAGTGAAAATTGTTTAAAATTAATCGTAAATTTGTATTGGTCTATTTTTAATGTTGTTTATTGTGTAATGCCCGAATTAATAGTGTAACAGTTATATTTTATGTATGAAAAGTGATTGAAATTGTGTCTGGATTTTTAATGCTTTTAATTGGTATAAATTATAATAAATAAACTCTCGATGTTGATGGTTTCACCTATGGTGTATGTGTAAGGGCTCGGCCACTCTGTCCATCGGGGCTAATCAGGTCCGTGCATGTTACCGTAGGTGTGGAATGATTGAAGCTGGTGAACTAGTTACGTACTTAGAGCTTGGCAAATCTGTCCATCGGGGCTAATCAGGTTCTAGGTTGTGTCGCTAGGAGGCCAAGTAGTGAGAGTTGTATAAGGAGCCTAAATGAGACTAATATCCTCGGACGTAACTGAATCTAGGTGCCGATACCTCGGCCAACTTACCTTGGTGTAGGTACCTAGTAACTTTTATCGACTGTGACGTGTAGTGGTACTCGGGGCTAGGCCGATCTGTCCGTCGGGGCAACAATCTGGTCCAAAGTACCTGTTATATAACCTAGTCATGTGACTATTAATATAGCTAGGTCTGTGGGACTAGGCCGATCTGTCCGTCGGGGCACCAATCTGGTCTCACTTGCTTAGTTGTATTGCGCAGAAGGATTGCATTATCGTGTAGTCTAGAAGCGCACAGCGTGTAGCTGAAGAGGCGCGCCTTAGGTTATAGTGAGTGATAAGACGATCTGTCCATCGGGGCTCAATTTGTCATTATCTGTAGCTTGAGCGAGTCTTGGATCTTACCTAGAGGAGATAAGTGAGGTAGTCGAACGATCTGTCCATCGGGGCTCAACCAGCTACCAAACGGTTCGAATCCGGGTGTAGGTCTGTCAGTTATATCGCTGTCAAACGCGATTGAGCCCATTTTTCAAACCGTATCTACCGAGTAGGTGACCTAATCATAGGACGCAGTATGGTCTCCTCGGTCCAGGTACCCTTGGGTACTTGGGCTTATAGGGGACACCCAACCCCCAGGGACTGTCGTCTCTACGCGGGTGCCAGGTGGCATAATTCATCGTTTCATACTGTAGAAGGCGGACGTGCCGGAACTAGGTCATCGCGTATCCTAGGGCGCTGATGCCGGATATTCCGGTGCAATAGTTAAAATCGGAGCAATAGTTTTATTTGTGATATTATATGATGTATAGTATGTATACTAACAGAGTTTATTACTGCCAAAGCTAATTTAGGTATATTTTTAGTTTATTTTGCTCAAACACTAGCCATAATATATTGCCCAATTTTGCAGCTAAGAATATAAAATGTACCTAATCCCTTTTTCGTTGTAGTAGAAAATAGAAAAGTAAAAAGTAGAATAGTCAAAAGCACAAACAGATTGTTTTCATTGAGTCATTGTTGAAACTAACAAAGAAGCCTCGAAATGAGCACTCCTTGTAGGATACCTAACCTTCCCCCCTGTTGTTTAGTTAGTTAAAATTAGTCTGTGTAGTCTAACAAAGAAGTCTCGAAACGAGCACCCGTTTGTTTAGTTTAGTTGATTTAGAATTAGTCACTGTAGATTAACAAAAAGTCTCTAAAAGAGCACTCCCTGTACAATACCTAATCTGTCATTCCGTTTCAGCTTTAACTTTGCTTTACTACTTTCTTTTAGTTTATGTTCAAATTTATGTTGCCTTATGTTTTGTCTAATTTCACTTTATTTTTCGTTCACGTTGTCCTTTATGTTTAGTTCTCACTATATTGTTTGGTTTAGTTTAATTTCATTTATTTTGATTCCAAATTTTTGGTTTAGTTTTTCTAATTTGATTTGCAAAAATTGCCGTACTAAAATGAGCCTAACGAGATCTTTTGACTCTAATTTGAGCTACTAAAATGGGGCCCAAATTTCTATACAGGTTGTTAATAATACTAATTTTTGGTTGTAAGTAGTCTTTTCGAATACGCGCAAAGCCAAACGAAATTATGGGGGTAATCTGAGTGGAGTTTATGATTTTACGGGTGTATCTGAGTTTTTGTTTTAAGGGTAGAAAGAAATTAATTTAGCTGACTTGGTGGAGTTTTAAATACGGGTATATTTTATGGGCAAAAAGGGAAATTGATAGCAGTATAAAGTATGAACCAAGCAGCAGTTTCATATACACACATGGTATAAAACAGTCCCAACACAGTTGCACTCAGTGACCACAAAAAGGAGACACGTATGAAAGGCTGACAGAACAGCCCAGTAAACGGGGCAAACGTACAAGCACTTTTATACGTAATCAAAGAGTATTGGCACAAGTTTCTGACAGCAAGAACGTGATGCAGCAGTGTAGGGTTAAATTGCTTAGAGCAATTTGAGATGTAGGGTAAAATTATAGGGTTCACGGCCAAAATTTTTTCGAATTACGGTTCTGAGCAATTGCCGTCCAGTGTCGTACCAGCCCAGCCAGTGGTTACCCCAACGAATGTGGTGTACCGAAATTGTGCATAAAACGCCTGTTTTAATGAGATATTCTAAAAAGCAATTAACACTACTATAACATCTTTTATGTTTAGGACATACTATTCTTGATTTGGGGTCGTACTGGCTGGTAGACCGATAAAATTAAAGAGCTAAAAATTCAGAATTTGTTTTCTTTCAAATAATTTTAATGTGTAGAACTGTTGTAAAAGAATCGCAACATTGGGCGGTTTGCGCAGCGTAAGAATTGGTCGACACTGGTAGGTATGAGTCGAAGTTGTCGCACAAGACAAACCCGATTAAAAGGGGTGATACCAAAATTATTTGTCGAAATTTGGTATTTTATAGTTGCAAGATACGAAATTTGATGTAGCCAAAGTCTCAAAACCGTAACGCAGCACGTAGAAATTGTCATAATATCTGCATAAATTGCTTTGGGTGATATTTTATGGGCTTTGCCGCGACTAAATTGATTTTTCTTTTAACAATACTAAGTAGTTGGGCTGAAAAAGAGCTAATGGCAGTTTGATTTTTTTTGAGAACCTAACCGAAAGTCTAACAACTAACCGATGTACAGGCGGTTATCTTGGTAATTGTATGTCTTAGTAATAAAAACTAGCCTGGGTTTTATTTTGAAAGTTTAAATCGTTGAGCAGTCAAAATTATTAATCAAAATTACATAACTAATCAACTGTTTTTTTTAAGTTAGTAGGTCCATAACGCCCCCACTGGTTCCTGATTCATTATATAAATTTTGAAGAACTTTAAAATAAGCTATACCCGATCTAAACCTAACGTAGTTGTCAGGGGAAAGTTTAAAAATGAATTCGGACCGAGACTGTGATAATGACTCTACCCTGATACCCCTGGTAGTATCCGATCTATATGGGCTCACCTAAAAGGACCCAACTATTTTTACCATATATATAGATGGGAGGTCATTATGGGGACTTGTACGATTAGAGCCCAAGAGTTGTGTAAGGAAACATCCCTCCGGACTGACGGGTGGAGGATATGGGTGGCTATGCCACCACGACGGGTGTTTCACGACATATAAATTGACACTAAAGTACTCTGGTAGCTATGCGTGGGCGATGAGAGGGTATAGTTGGCCCCAAACACTAGGGACTTTGTAGACCGTACAATGGATCCGTAATCTTGTTTGTATTGCCAGTCGCGGCAAACCAAAATTTTCCTTGTGGTGATGTTCTATATGAAATTGTACGCGCTATAATGTGTTGTTAGGTCACCCAAATTTTGTAGAATGTATGCGTTAGGGAAACGAAAGATGTATTTATAAGTAGTTAGTGAGTCTGGAATCAAAATTTTTACCGAAGACACGAATGCGAGAGAGTATAAAATTTTTGAGATGTATCGATCGAAAAGAGAGACAAAAAGGTGTTTGAAATTGGTCGAGCAAGGCACAAGGGGAACCTGGCCAGTACCCGGTTTGTGTCCTTGGCTCATGGAAGTTGATGGGTTACGAGCTTTTGAACGAAAGTAGAGAAATAAAGGTAAATATTGGAGTTAATTTTGACACGAATTTGGGTTAAATTATGGAGTTTCTCGCAAGCGACACGAAGGGGTACCCCAAAGCGACACGAAATTGTTTTAACCTAGAAATCCTGCAGGTATTTGAGTATGAGTGAGGCCGGCGTTAGAGTGCACCCAACAATGGCATGGTTATGTGTGTGTGGGTGAACTAACTCACAATTGAGCTTTTATTGATTCGGATATTCGGTCCCTTGTAATGGTTAGCACTCTGGACTTAAAATTCCAGCAATCCCTAGTTCTATCTGCTGAGACCTCCAGAGAGGGGGGCAGGGAAATTGTGTTAAAATTCGAAAAATTAGTTAAAATTTGTGAAAGTAATTGCTTGTTTTGTTATTTGATTTTATTTTGTTATGCGACCAGCTGAAATTGTTTTATGGTTTTCCTTTTCTGAACCGGGGCGCTAAAGCCGAATTTAAAATTTAAAATCTCAAGCATTTAAAAATGTAAAGTCGAAATTGTGGTTGAAAACACCTTTGAAAGTTGAAAGACTGAGAAAGGACTAAAAACGATCTGGGAAAATTTAGGCAAATTATTTGGGAACTGTTTTGTGATTTGTTATGCTGGGTTTAAGCTTTTTCTGCCAAAAATTACGCCAAAATTTTAGGGACTTGTGATTTTACTTGTTCTACTGGTTATTGTATTTTGTACTTGTTGTTATAACTGCTTTTTATCGCTCCAAATTGTGTCACTATGTTTTCATCTCGAAATTGTTATGTGCTTTTATGTTTCGTATTGGAAATAATTGCAGTGTCCACATCCCCTCGTGGCAACCCGAGTGCCATGTATCAAAGCTGTCGAGACGCCACCTCTGCACAGGGGGGCACCTGTTGGACTCGTGAGGGCTGCCACTAGTGGAGGTTGACATTTCCACGATGAGAAATAGTCTCTTTACACTTCAAAACTCACACAACTACAGCGCGCACATCAAAAACGCAGTTTGGCAATGTTTATTTCATTATTTTACAGCTTCTCTTTCGTGCAATGATCACGTGAGGCATTGGCTTTGCATTGCCTTGCTGATGCAATAAGTGCCAAGTGGCAGCAAGCCAGGCCAAGAGCTAAAGTTTCTCCCTCATGTTCACAGAAAGTTCAAGTTTTACACTTTAAATTGTACACCTGCGCATTGCCAAATTGTTGGAAAATTACACACGCACAGTAGGGCTCTTTTATTTGTAATTGTAAAGTTCAGGGAGGAACTCCGACAGTTTTTCTAAATCAACTTCATTCTAGCTCTCGCTTCCTTTAGTGTAGTCCCTAGGCTTGTCCGACGAGAACGGTCGGTTTTTCCCCTCTCTCTCCCCGAACAGCAAATTCCACGGACGGGTATGTTTCACACGTAAAACGTAGGGAATTATTTTGAGGCGCTTTTCGCATTTCCTTTGTGAGTTCCTCTCTCCCCCACTACGTTCAAGCTCTAAATTATTGCCCACTGTTCTGTTTATTTATAGTTCGTTGCCCCGTGTCAATAAACCGTGTGCTTTTAAATCTTGTGCCGTAAGGCTAGCCTAGCGTAGTCTAGTTAGTTAGTTGCCGGCCGTAGTCGGGCCGTGTAGGCTTTGTGGTTTTGCCATCCGCCTGGGGCAAAGCGGACCTGTCGATTGAGCAATTTCCGAACGACTGATCCGTAAAACCTAGCTCGAAGCTAGGCGTTATTCGCTGAATTGGGAGACGTAGGCGACGGTCAAAATCCTTGCTAGCGCTCTGCGCACTTTCTCAGAGCCTCCATTAGTCCCCCAGTTCAGGATTTAACATATAAGCGCTAACACTAAGTGTAAACACTTAGTTTAAGCGTTAGTGTTAGTATGTTAATACGGGCCACGATGGGGTCAATCTTCGGCGGAAGGGAATTTTTTTTGGCCCTAAAACGCTTCCTACCCCATCTTTTAATAAAAATATAGAACCCCCAATATCAGCCAAACCTCCAATCTGATCTCTAGCCCAAAAAATAGATGTTGCCCCTTTTAATAAAAATCTAGAGTGAAATTATTGGTGTTAAAAACCTTAGGGGTGGAATAAGTCGGAAAAACGGCATTTTTTCGCCTAATGATCCGGAGTCTCCTTATTTCCCCCAAACCCAGGGGGGGTCAAAATTAAACGCTCTTTCGAATAGTCTAGGTTAGAAGTTTGCAGGATGTAAGTTTTAGCTGGAAATAAAACTTTGTCTAAAAATTAAACTTTACATGAAAATTTCTGCGCTAAATTGAATTTAGGCAAGAATACTCCATGAAATAAAAACCTGCTGCCACCATTGAAACAGCAACTTTTAAGTTACAAAATGCTAAAAAATTTTGTAAATCGGGTTAGGCTTTTAAAAGTTACAAAACTTTTTCTGAAGCTACCTGGACCAGGCTGATTGAAGCATTACAACACAAGTAAGGTTCCGTACAAAAATCTGGCTATATCAAGAAGAAAAAGAAGAAGAAGAAGAAGAAGAAGAATTAGTTTACTCACCACATAAAATAGAGTAATAAAGGGTTAACAAAACGAACAAAAAATGTTAACAACAATTTGTGTATAAAACAATTATATACCACACAAAAAAAACTAACAGGACGTAAAAAAAAAGATGGTGAGAAGGGTGCCGCGTGGTCAGATTTTGGCCTTTTAAGGGGGCGCTCCGGAAATCAAGGTTTTGGGCCGTATTTTTTAAAAACAGCCAAAATGACCTATTATTCTTGAAGGAAAGTTGCCCAAAATACTATTTCTGATGTTTTGACGTGCATATCTCCATAGCAAAAAATTTGGAAAAAATTGGACAGTTTGCTGATTTTATTCGACTTTTACACAAATTCAGCAAGTAAGCCAGTGCATCAACGCTTTTTGAGGTTTTGAAAACAGACGATATGTAGATTTTAGTAGTCGTAATGAAAAATTAAAACAATTTTATTGCGTTCTGTGCAAAAAAATCGCACAAAAAACCATTTTCAGAAGCAGCAGACTCAAATATAGGCTGTGTGAATACAAAACCAATTTTTCGGCATTCGATTATAAAATGCTGGTGAGATATTTTTCTACAAAATTTTGCACAATTATAGCCTTGAGCTCTGCGCAGTTGAACAATTTTTTAGTTTTTTAAAATAAAGCTTAGAAATTTTTTTATATGAATTTTATTGCTCAGAGTTCGACTTCGAAAACACATAATGACATTTTTTATCCAAACCTGACATAAATGTTAAAAACCAAAATAATGTTCAACTAGAGAAGCGCATAAGCTACAGTTTGGTATATAAAGTGTGACTATACGCAAAGTATAAGCACAGTTATCGTTTGCCGAAAATTCACTCACGTTTGGTGCTCTGGGAGTCACGTGACATGATCACGTGATTTGAAATTTTGCCTCCAGTGTTCTTTTGTGCCATAGTACATATATGTATTGTTACAATTCTGACAATACTTGTGGACTTGTGAGATTGTATAAAATACATGATATGTTGGTACGAGTAAAGAGTGTGGTCTGATAGAGGCTACAACATGGCGACGTGGGTAAAGGCTTTCTAATGGATTCTGTATCCGGTCCTACCCCTTTTCTCGCGGCTCCTGGCCCGCCTCCGGTTCCATGGAGTCAGTGGCGGCGACAGTTGGACAATTACATGTTGGCTGTTGGTGCGCATGAGTTTCCTGACCAAAGGCAAGTGGGTTTGGTTCTGCACTGCCTGGGACCTGAAGGACAGCGCATTTTTTATTCCTTGCCCCCTCCTGCGGAAAACACTCTGGCTGGGGTTTTGGACACTTTGCAAAGACATTTTCAACCACCCGTCAATACGATTGCCGCTCGCTATTCTTTCCGCCAGCGGGGTCAACGATCGGGTGAGACTATAGACGCTTATTACACCAGTCTTCAGGAACTGGTTAGTCACTGTCGTTTTGGTGCGCTGGAAGAGGAAATGATACGAGATCAGATCATCAAAAAAACGTCTTCACAGCGTACCAGGGAGCGTTTACTGATGGAGCCTGATCTGACACTAGAGCGGGCGTTACAATTGGCGCGACAAATAGAACGTGCCAGTGCTGACTGCAAAACTATTTGAACAAGGTGACGCCTTATGGACCGAATACTGGCCCAAACCAAAAGAAATTTCCTCAAAAGACCTCATTTCCAAGAAAGAATTGCATGCGTTGTGGGTCTACTGAGCACAAAAGTAATGATCAGTGCTGTCCGGGCAAAGCCGTGAAGTGCAGGTTTTGCTTCAAAGTGGGCCACATGGAGCGGGTATGCTTGGCAAAGAAAAAAGGCGCTCGGATGGTGCGACAGGTCGAATGTGATGGAAATGACACAGAGCAGACGCAAGCTCCTGTGCAAATTTTCAATGTGCTGACTAGTGAGCAACTTACAGTCCCAGTTGGTTATTTACGCTGCACTTTAAATTTGCTGACTGGGGACGGCCTTCTACCGGTTACGTTCTTAGTAGACACTGGATCAAAGGTTTCGTTGATTCCCTTTTCAATTTATTCCAGTAAGTTGAAAGGCGGTCTGGTCCCGACACGGTGTCGCCTTTCTAATTACGACAAACAACCGCTTACGGTTCACGGTCAAATATCGTTACGAGCTCGCTTCAGGGAACAATTTTACGAGACTATGTTTTACGTTGTTGACGGCGATACAGCTTTGCTGGGACTTGATCTAATTAGGCGTATGGGTATTACTATTACTACCGGCGCTGGTTTGACGGTTGCTCATGTCAGTACACACGACATAGTAGCAAGATACCCAAAGTTGTTCGGGACTGGTTTGGGTAAAATTCCGGGTTTTGCTCACACGATACGGTTACGCCCCGGTACTGTGCCTGTTGTGCAAAAGCTGCGACGTGTTCCTTTTGCATTGAGGGACAAGGTCTCTGAGGAACTGCGTCGTCTCGAAGACGATGGCGTCATTGAACGAATCGTGGCGTCGGACTGGGTACACCCTATGACTGTCGTTGAAAAAAAGAATGGCGACGTACGTATTTGCTGTGACTTGCGGGCTCTAAACAGAGCTGTGGTTGCTAAAAAATTCCCCCTACCGACAATCGATGAACTGTATGCAGAGTTACATGGCGCAAAGTTGTTCAGTAAACTGGACTTGAAAAAGGCGTATTTTCAGATGGAGTTGTCCGAGGAAAGTCGCGCTTTAACAGCTTTTCTTACGCACGACGGTTTACGCCAGTACAAGCGTCTGCCTATGGGTCTGTCTTCATCTGCTAGTGCCTTTCAACGTATGGTAACTATGATTTTGGCTGGCATTAACGGTGTTGTTGTCTATTTGGATGACATTTTGGTTTTTGGTCGTAACAGTCGTGACCATGACGAAGCTCTACATTTGGTACTTGCACGGTTGGAAAAGTTCAATATTCGTGCCGGTATTGAGAAATGTCTGCTTTCTGTACGCGAACTGCCTTTTTTGGGACACATCTTGTGTGATGCTGGGCTAAAAGTCGACCCTGCTAAGACTATGGCAATTGTCGAAGCACCTGTGCCCAAGGATCCTCAAGCGCTGCATTCCTTTCTGGGCCTGGCAACTTACTGCCTCAAGTTTGTCCCAAATTTTAGCCAGGTTTGTCAGCCATTGCGAGATGTGCTTTCTTCCGGCAAGGAGTTCTTTTGCTCTGAAACAGCTAATCGGGCTTTTGAAGAATTGAAATGTTTGATTTCGAAATCCCCGTGTTTAGCTCTATTTGATCCAAATCGTTGTACTATTGTTTCAACAGATGCTTCGCAATACGGTCTCGGAGCATGTCTGTCACAGTTGCATGGTGGACAAGAACGTATAGTTGCATTTGCTTCCTACAAGCTGTCAGAAAGAGAGCAAAAGTAGTCTGTTGGTGAACGTGAGGCTCTTGCTTGCGTTTGGGCCTGTGAGCGTTGGCACGTGTTTTTGTGGGGACGTCATTTTACACTCCGCACTGACAACCAAGCGCTTACAACCCTTTTGTCCTGTTCTGGCAAAGGGTGCAAACCAGCCAGAATAAGTCGCTGGTATAACCGATTGCTGCCCTACAACTATACGGTACAGTATAGACCCGGTGCGCAAAACCTAGTTGCAGACGCGCTATCTCGCCTTCCCATATCTCAGTCGCAGTTTGTGGACGAGGATATGATTGTTGCGTCAGTTAATGCTAATTTTAGCTCTGCAGTGACACTGAAACAGTTGCAAGAATCTACAGCTACTGATCTAGTTCTTCAACAAATCATTCAGTGCACTGTTAATGGTTGGTCGCGGATGGCGCGAAATCATTTGGAGTGTGACCAATACTACAAGTTACGGAATGAACTGTATGTGCAGGATAGTTTACTCTTACGGGGTTCTGGAAAGGTGGTGGTTCCTACATCGCTACGTGAAAAAATGGTTAGCCTGGCACACGAAGGACATCAAGGTGCGACAAGAACCAAACAGCGTTTGCGACAAAGTTATTGGTGGCCTGGGATGGATCGTCAGGTAGTGGACACTATTAAGTCTTGTATCCCATGCCAACTGTCGGACAAGTCCGCCAAGCTAGAGCGGTCCCCATTACAACCTATAGACATACCCAGTGGACCCTGGAAGAAACTAGGAATCGATATAATTGGCCCTATTTCTGCTGCACCAGCCCATAATCGATTTTTAATAGTGCTGATGGATTATTATTCAAAATATCCTGAAGCATGTTCGTGTGGTTTGATTACAACACGGACTGTTACCAAGTTTTTGGATTCGATATTTTCTCAGTACGGTTTGCCAGACGACATGGTGACCGATAACGGACTGCAGTTCACTAGTCATGAATTTGAGCAATACCTTGAATGTCGCGAAATTAGTCATTTGAAAACAGCCGTAAAGAATCCTATGGCTAACGGTTTAATAGAACGATTTAATAAAACATTGAAAAATGGGGCATTAACACTGTTATCAGATGGCTATGACTGGAACAGTGCTGTGATAAAAGTTCTGGAAGTATATCGCTGCACTCCTCATGCTGCAACTGGTGTTGCCCCAGCTTCAATATTTCTGGGTCGGAAAGTTAGATCAAGGTTGGAGGTGAAAGAAATAGTCGACAACAAAAGCTATGAGCCAAAGGACATCGTTACAACAGTGAAAAATTATCAAAATTCTTACAAATCAAGATACGATTGCAAACAGAATACTAAAGAACCAACTTTTAAGGTGGGTGATTGGGTCCGATGTCTTCAAGGAAATCTTAGGTCAAAATCAGCACCAAAATTTTCGGAACCTAGACAAATTATAAAGGCTGCCGGATCTGCCACCTTCGAATTGAATAATGGCCAGAAATGGAACGCCCGTCGTCTGACGAAAGTACATGCTGTGCCTAAATATGACGAAGGAGTTCCGCCCGAATTTAATATCGAAGCTCCAACTTCGTCTCCTGAGATTGCGCAGTCGCAAACAGGAGACCAAGGTCAGCGCAAATCTCAAAGACACACTCAAAAGCCACTTCGTTATGACGCATTTCTTGGTGAATTTTATAGAGACTGAAACGTTTGTAGTAGTGGGAGAAATGTTACAATTCTGACAATACTTGTGGACTTGTGAGATTGTATACAATACATGATATGTTGGTACGAGTAAAGAGTGTGGTCTGATAGAGGCTACAACATGTATAGTAAAGTTTGACATTGGCCAATTTTTTTGCCAATTTTCGATGTAACCCCCGATTCCCGGAGCGCCCCCTTATGTCAGGTTTGGATACAAAATGTCATTATGTGTTTTCGAAGTCGAACTCTGAGCAATAAAATTCATATAAAAAAATTTCTAAGCTTTATTTTAAAAAACTAAAAAATTGTTCAACTGCGCAGAGCTTAAGGCTATAATTGTGCAAAAGTTTGTAGAAAAATATCTTACCAGCATTTTATAATCGAATGCCGAAAAATTGGTTTTGTATTCACACAGCCTAGTCTGCTGCTTCTGAAAATGGTTTCTTGTGCGAGTTTTTTGCACAGAACGCAATAAAATTGTTTTAATTTTTCATTACGACTACTAAAATCTACATATCGTCTGTTTTCAAAACCTCAAAAAGCGTTGATGCACTGGCTTACTTGCTGAATTTGTGTAAAAGTCGAATAAAATCAGCAGATTGTCCAATTTTTTCCAAATTTTTTGCTATGGAGATATGCACGTCAAAACATCAGAAATAGTATTTTGGGCAACTTTCCTTCAAGAATAACAGGTCATTTTGGCTGTTTTTAAAAAATACGGCCCAAAACCTTGATTCCCGGAGCGACCCCTTAAGCAGCACCCTAATAAGTATATACCTGATGACAAAAAAACTTACAGGACTATATGTCAAAATATTTTTTTTACAATTTCGATCCTAAGGTATCTAAAAAGGTGCAGCAAAAAACTATTTCTCAAACATACATAACTCATCAGCTAACACTATATATAATTACTCTACTTGGTATTTCAAAAAAGTGCCGAAACTTACAGACTTTAGACTGGCCATGAAAGCTTGTACAGAGTGACTAGTTACGATAACTTCATCGAGAGAATTCCAAACTTGCACAACCAACTTTAGTGTGGTACACTTAATTTTGATGCTTCTGAGCAGGTATTTTTTCAAATTAGGCCTCAGGCTTAGGCTTAGGCTTAGTGCTTTGGCTTAGCGCTAAGACTCAGAGCTCAGGAGCCGTATTCTCAAAATTACCTGCAGGTAAACTTATGCTAACTTTACCCACAGGTAAAGTGAAGGTAAAGTCGTATTCTCAAACATTGACTAAAGCCAACGTGATAGCTATAGTTACCTTTAATTTTCGGGCCAGGAAAATGCTTTATCTTGTTTCGCAGCTAAAGTTAATGTATTGTGCAAATTTTTAACCTCAACCGTCTACGTTAATCGCGTTTTCAATTTTAACTTTACCTTTACCCACATAATTAACTTTACCTTCACCTTACCTGTGGGTAAAGTTAGCCTAACTTTACCTGCAGGTAATTTTGAGAATACGGTGTCGTGCTAAAGACGAATAATATGCAGAATACTAAAATACAACAAGCGGTCTAGTGAGATTAGAAATTTGACTACTGTAGTTTTGACACCATACAGTACAGTTGAATAAATCTGCTATACATGCCATTTGTTCTGACTTTGTTTGGTTTAACATGTGGTGCCGTGTGACCAAGTTTGGGGAAGAATCCTGGGTTTCGGAAGTTCATCACTGATTCGGAATATCACTGGACGTTGATAAAGTGACCTTTTGCGCTGAAATATCACTGGACGGTGGTGAAGTGACTGTTTGGACTGTCGTAGAACCTTGCCAAAGCAGAGTGACGATGTCGCTTTGTGGACGCACAAGTGGATTGGCTTAAGGTGGTAGTTCCATAATCGCAGTCACACGTTTTTCTGACAGATCTATACACTATGAGTAAAGAGACTATAATTTTCTTAATCTATACCAAAAAACACCCAGAGCATTTTTTATTTGGTGTAAAATACCATTATTAAGACTAGCTACCACATTGGCTTACTAAACTGTAAGCCAGTGGAGTAGCTAGTCTTAACTTTGGATTTTATCAGTGATCAAAACGTGATGGTAGACAGTTTTGAGTCTTATTTCGAAAAATTTCAGCCATTTTATTCCTGCTTTACTTGTTGCTCTAAAAAAGAGCTTTGAAAAAAGCCTCACGTAAAGAAACTGCGATTCTGGAACTACCACCTTAATTGGTTTTTTTGGGGTGATAATTTTTGGCTTGACTGTTATTTGTCAGGGGGAATAATTTGAACATTTGGCGAAGACGTGTAGAGGGCAATTAGTGTTTTGACTGTATGTACTGTGACTATAGTGTATGATGAGTGACCGGCGTAGACAAGTTTTGCAGCATCAGCGAGGGACCTTGCGGGGCCATGCCGCTCGCTATATGCAACAAGTGGGTGAGCTGCTGAATGAAGGAATTGGTGCTGATCTAGAAAGGGTTCGTTGTCTCGGTCAAAAAGTGTCCGAGATAAGTCGTAAACTAGAGGTTATTGATCATCAAATAGTTGAACCATGTGATGAAAATAACCTAGAAGAAGAAATTGCTCGTGCCACTGATTTGCAAACTGAATTAGCGGAATGTTCACTTGATGTTGCAAATCAATGTGTCACGATAGAAAAAGCTGTTGATACAGCTTCAGTTGCGTCTGGCGATGTGCAGTCGCAATTAGCTACTAGTAATAATTTGTCAGCTAGGTCTAATAGACCCAATTTTGCTAAGTTATCAAAATTATCTATCAGCAAGTTCCGTGGTGAGCCATTGAAGTGGCGTCAATTCTGGGACAGTTTTGAGTCAGCTATCCACAACAACGACAGCCTCAGTCCCGTGGATAAATTCAACTACTTGCGGGGATTGCTTGAAGGCGATGCAGAAAGAGCCATCAGTGGAATAGCCATCACGAACGCAAATTACGAAGCTGCAGTCGAAACAATAAAAGAACGATTTGGCAATGAACAAACGGTAATTTTTGCTCATTTTGATGAATTATGCAAATTGCCGGTTTCTCAAAAGAAAACCACACGGCTGCGACTAACTTACGACGAATGCGAGCGCCATATTAAAGGTCTGGAAGCCTTAGAAATCACAGAAGAGCGGTTTGGAATAGTTTTTGTACCTCTCATTTTGTCAAAACTTCCGGAAGACGTACGAATTGATTTGAATCGGAAGAATGGATGTCAACGCTGGGAACTTGGAGTACTGAGACGACTACTGAAAGAAGAAATTGTTGCAAGAGAAATGGGCGAAGACCGCGCTGCAACTCCTACACGTTTTGACATAAAACCGAAGTTTAAGACGCCAACAACTGTCGGAACCGCTGAAACGTTGGTAACCACAGGAGGCGACAAAGCACCAAGACAACCGAAATGTTTTTTTTGCGCAGGAAGTCATTTTTCCGATGAATGTCGCCGATACAGTGATTTGATATCAAGGAGACAGAAAGTTGCCGGTCGTTGTTTTGCCTGCATGCAACAAGGACACCAAGTAGCTAGTTGCCCAAGACCAGGGCCCGATTTATCGAAGCAAAATGTTCATCATCAGAAATGTTCGTCATCGAAAATGTTCGTCATCGAAAATTTTGGATTGATCGAAACATTTTCGATGACGAACATTTGCTTTTTCGATGACGAACATTTGCTTTTTCAACAGCGAGTTCGTCATCGAAAAAGCAAATGTTCGTCATCGAAAATGTTCGTCATCGAAAAAGCAAATGTTCGTCATCGAAAAAGCAAATGTTCGTCATCGAAAAAGCAAATGTTCGTCATCGAAAAAGCAAATGTTCGTCATCGAAAAAGCAAATGTTCGTCATCGAAAATGTTCATTATTGAAAATTTTCAGCGTTCGAAATTAGATCAGTCTTTCTAAGTCTAAACATTCTGAATTAGAACATTTTCATTAAAGTCTAAATTCTCTAATAATAATAACTACTACTAACTACTTCCATTACTACTACTACTACCTAAGACTACCTAATATATAACTACTAAAATTGAGGTACAATAAAGTATTGATTGAAGTAGTGGTTCTGTCTGATGTCAATGGATAGTGGCAAACTCTCAAAGTTGAATATTATTTTGTTTCAACTTTTCCGCAACATTAACCAAAGTTTTGAAAATCCTTTTGCCGAAAGAGAACTAATTTAATAGTTCAGAAAAGCTGAAAAGCTGGTTATGATTTCACAGAGCTCGGTTCATATACTCGCCCTTGTCCTTGTCCCTATCATTTTGTCCTTGAGCAATTCCAAAATTACCTGGCCAAATAAGCCGACTTTTGGCATGAAAATATTTGACCTCAATTCCAGACCGAATACAAAATTCATCTAAAAGCAGCTGACCAAAATGTGCCCTAGTCCTTCTTGTCCCTCTGTGTTCTCAAGGACAAGTATGAACCGGTCTTAAAAATTAAGTACGCCTGAACAAAATGCTTGAAACGGCCAGCCAACTCTCTTTGCAGTATGGTCGCAGATATCAGTTATTCATTTAACAGCTATTAGGGTGGATTCATACTTCAGTAGGGCATACGGACAAAGCCTGTATAATTCGTTCGTTTTTTAATTCTTACTTTTTAAGGCAAACCCGCATAGCTTCGGCCTAAGTTGCGATTCATATTTTTGAACAGTATGTCCGTTTGTCCGTATGCCCGGGAGTTTTGGCTAAGTTGAATTGAAATTAACTTTGCCGGGCATATACGGACAAAGTGAAATAATGCGGTTTAGTATATGTAGATGAACGGACATATGGCTGACGGGCAAAGTGGCAGATGGCTGTACGGGCGAAGGTATGAATTGAACGGCCATTCTTCCGTTCAATTGGTCCCAATGTCCATACGGCAGTACGGTTATTTTAATAATTAATATTAAAAAATGGTATTAAAATAGTTTTAATTTCAATTATTTTATTATTATTATTAATATTAAAAATATAATAAATAATATAATATAATAATATAATAAATTAATATTTTGCGCTGTTGTGCTATTTACATTAATATTTAATTAATAATAAATAAGGTTGGCTATTTATATTTATATTAAAATTACTGCCAGCTGCTTATGTACCTACATATAGATGTTCGCAGTTGAAAATTTCAACGGAGGTACCGAGCTCCGTTGAAATGTTCGTCATCGAAAAAATTTTCGATGACGAGCTTTTGTCATTTAGAACATAATAATGTTCTAAAAGACCAAAGCTCGTCATCGAAAAATTTCTCGATGACGAACATTTTCGATGACGAACTTTCGATGACGAACATTTGTCTTTTGATAAATCACCGTTGAAAAAACAAATGTTCATCATCGAAAATGTTTCCATCAATCCAAAATTTTCGATGACGAACATTTTCGATGACGAACATTTGTCTTTTCAATAATGAACATATATTTTCGATGACGAACATTTGGTTTTTCGATGACGAACATTTGGTTTTTCGATGACGAACATTTTTGATGACGAACATTTGTTTTTTCGATGACGAACATTTTTGATGACGAACATTTCGATGACAAACATTTTCGATGACGAACTTTTGATGACGAACAGTTTCGATGACGAACATTTTGTTTCGATAAATCGGGCCCAGGTGCATGCTTCTACTGCAAACAGAAGCACCATCGAAGTCTTTGTCCGACAAAATTTGGAAAGGAATATCGGAGTGCGGCGGGTATGGCTCCGTCTATGAATGTTTGAGAGTCTGAAGTAACAACTACTCCAACGATGCTATCACCTGGACAACGGATTTTAATGCAAACGGTATCAACATTCGGTCAAAATCCAAAAGATGTAAATAAAACTTGTAGTGTACGGTTGCTTCTAGACACTGGAAGTCAAAAAATGTATATTACTAATGATTTAATGAAGAAGTTAGGAGTGAAACTCACGAAGTTATTAATGTGACGACGTTCAGAGAAGGCAATACTAAAACGATGAAAGTGCCGACAATTCAGTTGAAGCTCAAGCTGCTGAATGGTGGTACGAAGACTGTGTGGGTGAACGTCGTGCCTACAATTTGTTGCCCAATTCAAAGAATTTCTGTGAATGTGGATAAATACAGTATCCTGCAGCAAATTCCTTTAGCTGATTCAATTGCCAGATTCGATGAAAGCGTTGTTATAGATGTTTTGACTGGCAATGATTATTACTATGATTTGGTGGCACAAGAGCGAATCAGCATCGATGAAGGACTATTGATGCTTAAGTCAGAGTTTGGCTGGATTGTAACGGGTCGCGTGGAAACTGAATCGGCTGACCGGAACCTCGTGAAAAACAGTTTATTGACGGTAAATATGGACAAAAGCGTTGCCTTTAACTCAGAAGTCGAACGATTCTGGAAGCTAGAAGAAATCGGCATCAAAGACTGTGGTAAAACAACTGACGATGAAATGGCACAACAATGTTTCAATGATACAGTTCAGTTTGAAAATGGTCGATACCAAGTAACTTGGCCATGGAAGCAGGAAGAACCGGAGCTACCAGATAACTATGGACTGGCTTTTGGACGACTAAAGTCGTTGCTCGACGATTAGCTCCTACACCAGATTTATTGAAAAAATACGCTGGAATAATTGAGGAACAACTAAAGCTAGGAATTGTTGAAAAAGTGACGAATGAAACAATTCAATTTCCGCGACGCCACTATATTGCTCACCATTGTGTGGTCACGTCACAAAAGGCGACTACAAAGGTGAGAATCGTTTACGATGCTTTGGCAAAAAATCACAATTTGAACTCGCTGAACGACTGTCTTTTTCGGGGGCCGGTGCTGCTAAAAGATCTATGTGGCCTGTTGATACGATTCCGCTTGAGCCCTGTCGCAATGATCAGTGACATAGAAAAAGCGTTTTTGCAAGTTGGATTACAACTACCTGACAGAGACGTAACAAGATTTCTCTGGCTGAGAAACCTTGAGAAAGCAACTGTGGTGGACAATCTCGAAATTTTGCGATTCTGTCGTGTTCCATTCGGAATTGTTTCAAGTCCATTTCTGTTGGGTGCAACAGTTGAACACCACCTGCGCAAGAGAGGTGGTCCAGTTGCGGAAGACATGCTGAAAAATGTTTACGTCGATAATGTCCTGAGTGGTCTGCAATCTGTGGAAGATGGCTACGCGTACTACCGTGAAGCCAAGCAACTGTTTTACGAAGCCTCTATGAATTTGCGTGAGTGGGCATCAAATTCAGAAAAATTGATGCAGCAGATACCGGAAAATGATCGCGTCAAAAACAAAGTAATCAAAGTACTGGGAATGAACTGGAATCGATCGGAAGATGCGCTCAGTGTTCCCAAACCAAAGACAAAAAAATTGCCAATAGTGACTAAACGACAAATGCTGCAAAGTGTTTCTGAAATATTTGATCCCATGGAACTGTTCTGTCCTGTGACAATTAGCGCGAAAATTTTAATTCAAACACTGTGGAAAACGAAGACGGGATGGGATGAAAAACTAGCCTCTGAGAAATTGACGAACAACTGAAATAGAGTACATGCTGATCTGATCCGAATAAATGAGTACCCAGTTCGGCGTTTCATTGATCTACCGTCTAAAACCACGACTGTCGAATTACACAGTTTCTGCGATGCATCTTCCAAAGTTTACGCGTGTTGTGTTTATGTGTGCCACAAAGCTTCAAAACCACGTTTGGTTGTCGCCAAAAGCCGACTTGCACCAATTAAGGTGGTAGCTACGTTTTCGACAGTTTTTATAAAGTGCTATAACTTTTGATTGACTCAATGAATTTAATAGCTGTCTTTTTCACGTTAAAGTACTTGACTGAAACTACACTTATGCACATTATCTAGCTTAAATCTGTAACAAGCTAGTCTGGAGACACTGTTAAAGTAGTCAAATTTTGTGAATTTTTGCATTTTTTATGTTTTGCTTGTAAAATTGACAGTTTAATTCCGAATAATTTCATTCTTTACACCAACATAGTCAATACCAGGGTAAATTTTAATGCTAAGTTTGGTGCATTTATATCATGTAAAAAAGAAGATACGGACCTTCAATTTTGAATTTTTTCGAATTTTGAAAAATATACAAATTTTTGAATCTATTTTTTTCACGAAATGGGCTAAATTAATACAAATAAAAAAATTGACACATCAGAAATTGTCTAAAAAACATGTAAAATAACGCATGAAAAGATTGCAACATTGAGACTTGAGATTTAGTCCACGGAAGTACATTTTTACAGATTTCTGTGAATAAAATCAATGTAACGCAAAAATTAAGCCAACAAAATTTTTTGAAATTTTACCATAAAGTAAACACATATGTGTGCCAATTTATCCAAAATTTTGAACAAAATCCCTCAAGCAGTTGTCAAGTTTTGCGGACTTTTGTGTAATGCACTTTAGTTCAAAAAGAAATGTTACATAAATGTGACGTAATCTCAAAAAAACCAAAACACGGAAGGATAAGTTTTGGCGTCTAAATTGAAGGTTTTTGACATGCCCGTGTGTCCACGGAAGTACATTTTTACAGAATTCTCCAAGTGAATTTGATGTAAAGCAAAGTTTAGCTATCAAAATTTTTGAAATTATAGCATAAGAAGATAGACACATATGTGTGCCATTTTGTCCTAAATTTTGAACAAAATCCTTTAGTAGTTTTGAAGTTGTGCGGACTTTTGTGTAATGTACTATAGTTCAAAAAGAAATGTTACATAAATGTGACGTAATCTCAAAAAAACCAAAACACGGAAGGATAAGTTTTGGCGTCTAAATTGAAGGTTTTTGACATGCCCGTGTGTCATTTTTTTCTTTTTTCAATAAACGGCCTTTTTGACTAGCTACTACTTTGGCTTAGCTAAACATAAAATTTACGAAAAATTGTCATAACTGGCTGAAAAATATTTTCTGTGAAAATTAAAAATGATTGTTTCAAGCTATTTTAGCAAGCATTTATGTCATAATAATTTATAGTTTCCCAAATTAATATGCGTACTATAAATTATTGATTGAAAATTAATTGTAAGTTGTCAACTGTTACTCCTGCAAAACTGTCGAAAACGTTACTACCACCTTAAGGAACTGTCTCTGCCGCGTTTAGAGCTGATGGGTTGTCTGATTGGCGTGCGAGGTCTAAAATTTGTGGCTAGTGAAATTGGTCTTAACATCGCAAAAAAGATTGTTTGGACCGATTCTAAGTGTGTTTTGCATTGGATCAACAGTGCGAAGACCATGCCGGTGTTCATAAAAAACCGACTGAAAGAAATTCGGGAAGATCCTTCGATAACTTTCAAGTACAACGTATGTGTATGTATACGTATACGTGTATGTTCCAACGTCAGACAACCCGGCTGATCTGCCCGGCTGAGGTGTGGAACTGAATACAATCAGCGAATCACATACTTGGTGGAATGGTCCACATTGGTTAGGCACGGGCGCTGAAACTTGGCCAACTTGTAACGATATTAAGGACTGCCAACCTGACCATTCGGAAGCCCAAATAGTGACCGATAACTGCCAGACGGCGGGAAGTACAAAAAAGAATACACTATTGGGCATTGAAGTTGAAAAATTTTCAAGTTTACAGAAGCTCTTAAAAGTCACAGCTCTAGTAATGAGGTTCATTTACCGATTGCGTCGGAAAAGCTATAAAAGTGGGTGCGTCGACGCGGAAGAATTACGTGATGCACGAAACTTATGGGAACACTGGATCCAGCAGGCTGAATTTGACGTTGTTTTGACTGCGTTGAAACAGAACAAGCCTAATTCTCTAGTCAAACAATTAGATTTGTTTATTGATGAGCAACAGCTGATCCGGTGTCGAGGACGGTTCCGTGATTTGACGCCTGATGCAAAATGCCCCAAGTTGCTACCAAAACATAACCATTTTGTAGATCTGGTGATTCAATGCTGTCATCAACGTTTAGGCCATGCTGGCGCGAGACATACGTTGTCTCAACTGAGACAAACCTATTGGATTCAAGGACGATTGCAGGTTCAACGTGTTCTTGGACGATGTATTATTTGCAAGCGGTGAGACGGCGGTCGGTATGAGCTACCCAAACCACCACCTCTACTTGCTTCTCGTGTGACGGACCCCCCCCCATCCACAAATACCGGCCTGGACTACCTAGGCCTTCTGAAGAAACGAAAAAAGAAAAAAGAACCCAACCCCAAAGCTGAATATTTCCCTTCTCTCTGGCTGTTGGGAGGGCAGTACATAAGGAAGCTGCCACCTAAATCCGACCAGCACTTCCTTCTCTCCCCCCGCCTTTTTATATGACCACGCGGGAAACGAGAACAAAAAATATAAAAAAACACAAAACAAAAAAAAAAAAAAACAACCCCCAAAAAAAAAGAAAAATTTTGAAGCAACTTAAACCCCCCCTCTCCCACTAAATTTGAGGGGCTTATAAAAAGTATACTTAAACTTAAACTTAAATTAAAAAAGTATGCCCCTAAACTTAAACTTAAACTTAAACTTATTCAAAATTGACGTGTGAACTTAAACTTAAACTTAAACAAAATTTCAAGGTGTCAACTTAAACTTAAACTTAAATGTTTTTGAAAATTCGAACTTAAACTTAAATTATACTTAAATGTCAATTTCTGAGCTTTTTCTTTTGCTGAAATTTTCTGCTAAACTTAAATTATACTTAAATGTCAATGACCGCTTTTTATTTAGGCTCGTGTTTTCGGCTTATTGTCTTGTCTGGCATAACTTCTTGAGCATCATTTTTGTGCGAGACATCGGTAAACTGTTTCAATAACCTCACCGGCCCAATTATTCTGAGATTTGTTAAAGCTACATCAGGTGATGAATTCGTAATGAATGCACGTATAATTTTATTACGGATCACCTGATTTTACAGCCAAATTTGTCACAATTGTGCGCCGTGAGTTTATTGAAACAGGACCCTCATCGCAAAAACTAAAATCCAATTACAGATAACCCACTTTCTGTTTTATTGGATTAGTAGGATTTACCATTTCTTTTTCCTGTTTCTTCTATTGGCCATTAGAATTAGCCGGGAAAACCCGCATGTGCTAAAAAATGTGCTATTTTGCTAAATCCGGTAACGAACGCGTGTAAGCGAACACGAAATAGCACATTTCGTGCTATAGCGCTTGTTCCATGCGCAATATGCGCTAATTGCGCTATAAGCGCTATCGAATTTGCTATATGCGCAATTTGCGCCATAGCCGTTTTTGGGAGTGCTATTTGCGTTATTTGCGCTATAAGTGCTATCGAAAGTGCTCTATGCGTATTTTTTAATATGGGTGAAAATTCTACAGAAATATGGCCATGGTGGATAACCCCCCCACCCCCCCCCTTGAACCGCCCTTCATTAGCATAACGCTCTACCAATTGAGCTACGCTGGCCTATTGGTGTTTGTGTTAATTTCCGTTTACATATTGATGCTAATCTTGGATAGCGCTTATAGCACCTGAGGGTGCTACTTGCGCTATTTAGGCGCTATTTTGTGCTATTAGCTGATTTATTTAAATTTTTTGTACTTTTTACTACGTATGCGATCCCTCAATAAACAAGAAAAATTTAAAATTAAATAGAACACAGCTCATTTCTGGTCATGCGTACGGCGTGTGAGTAGTACTCTTGAGTTTGAGTCTTGGTAATGGGTAACAAACTCAACTAAGCAACACAAAAAACGCTATCGTTGGCGATATAGGTAAGCGCTATAGAATATGATATATGCGCTGCAAGTATTTGCGCTACAGTGCTTTTTGTTATTGTTATCAGCGCTCTATGCTGATCCACAAATCTGTGGCTCGAATTCCCCTTTACTTTATTTTCCCCTACAGTCCGAAATCTGAAACTTATTGAGCGCTTTTTCATAAATTGTACCACTTGACTCCATATGACCACACAACTTCAGAAATATGAATTTTAAAAAAAACGCCAGTAGTCCATAACGGGTTGCCGACCGGTAAGAAACCCTCTATTCTAGGCAGAGGACCCTCTATTCTAGGTAAAGGACCCTCTATTTTAAGCAGAAAACCCTCTGAAAGCAGAAAACCTAGTGTTCTAGGCCGAGAATCATCCATTTTCGGTAAAAAACCTTTAGTCTAGGCGAAACAGCCTCTATTATAGGCAGACGATCCTCTATTATAGGCGGAGGACACTCTATTCTAGGCAGAAAACCCTGTATTCTGGTTGGAGGACCCTTTATTCTAGACACCGGACACTCTTTGCTAGGCACAGGACCCTCCATTTTAGGAAGTGGACCCTCCATTCTCAGCATCCTCCATCCTTAGCTGACAACCCTTTACTGCAGCTGCCGTAGACGGTCTTAGGCAAAAATGGACCTCGGATTCGCGCTCAGGAGTTCAAATTAGTCCTAGATACATCAAAATCTCAATTTCGAAAACTTGATCCCTTAGGAGGACCCTCGAGTGGGGGTTCCTAAAGAGTCCATAGGAGGGTCTAGGGAGATCCTAGACGAAAATGGGCCTCGAATTCGTGTTCAGCTTCAGAGCTCAAATTACCCCTAGAAACATCAAAATCTCAATTTCGAAAAATTGACCCGTTAGGACCCCATAAATGAGGTTACCCTAAGAGGGTCATAGGGATCCAGGAAGTTCCTGGGTAACAAATAATCCAGGATTCATGTTCATGGGGCCCAAACTACTCCTGGATAAAAGTTTTTCTCCTAATCCCTCAGAAAAAATTTTCAAGTTCACAAGGGTGTTTCATCTTTTTTTTGGGGGTCACGTGTCCCGGCTCCCCATGGGGTCAGGGGGTCACCAAGATGGCAGGTGCAAGTACTCATAAGGGGACCCTTTTATCAAAATTTGGGACCAATCTCCCCCAGTAAACCCCGAGAAAGTCCGATCACAGGCTTTTGCTAACAAAAAAAACAACAAAAAAACAGGAAAAAACAAATACAATAGGTTGCACCCCTGTTTTGCTGGGGGTCGGCAGACGGCAACCCGATAAAAAAAGCAAAAAACAAATTATAAAAAATTTTTTGCAACATTTTTAATTTTTTAGGCTCACAAGCCCAACTGTTTCTAAAATACCCTCTAGTCTCTACAGAGCCTATAGTGTTACAAAGTGTACAATAGTGAAATTTAAGGATTTTTTGAAAAATTTTGATAATAATTTTGCTTTTATAAGTTTTTTAGAAGTTCTTTCGTAAGTTTGAAGTTATTGAGTTCGTTAGTACCAAAATTGTGAAAAACGGTTCCATAAACTTCACGTTCTAAGTATGGCAGGTACACTTTGACTTGGTCATTGCAGGTTCATCTAGCCACTGACAAGTCAAGTATCATAGTAACTTTGAAACATGCATAGTAGCAAAAAACAGAAAAAACTTATTTGAATACTTAAATTACTAAAAATTCGAATACTTAAACTTAAACTTAAATTAAAATTAAGGCCGAAACTTAAACTTAAACTTAATTGTTTTTCAAAATAAGAACTTAAACTTAAACTTAAACTTAATTAAAATTGAGGGACGAACTTAAACTTAAACTTAAACTTAAATGAATGAGGGCATACTTTTAAAGCCTACTTATTCACAAAATAAACGCTTAAAAATTAGTGTTATACTAAACTTAGCGTTTAGCAACTTTTGTGCTTAGTTTTGGCTTTGGCTTGGAGTGCGCTCCCTGCTTGATGTGGATCCGGAATTCGTTATTTATCGGCATTTCCATTTGGTATTTATAAATCTGAGATGTACCAAATAAAGCTGAATAATATATATTATTATTTGTTAATATATGCTCATGAAACTTCTGAATGATATAATAAGCAAGCTAGTCTTATTTTGCGATATAGCCCCAATATGACGCAAAAATTAAGATTTTCGACAAAATTTGAATTTTTTGGAAAAGCTAAAAATCAACATTTTTTCGCTTGAAAACTGCTAAAAATGAACTCAGCGCATGCGAAAACCTATAAAAACGTGTTTTTACGCTGAAAACTATGTGTTTGATTGTTTGAATTCCCCCCCCCCCCGCCGAAGATGCACCGGGCCGTGGAGTTTGTGCCGGCAGTAAGGTTGTCATTACAGGGTTTTTTTGGTCTGAAAAGTTTAGGCCACTTGCCCTCAGGTCCAAAATTTTTTTAGGCCAATTGACAAAAAGCTTAGGCCAACTCATTTTTGCATTTTTACGAGAATTATTTACAAATGCAAATCACAGGAAAACCAGGAATCTGAATTTTCTGTAAAATTTTTTCGGTTACGGATTTTTCAGATGTTTTTTACCCTTTCCATTCAGGGACATTTTACAGACTTTCAGAGGAATTTCAGATAAATTTCAGAGAAGTTCAGGGGAAATTCAGAGAATTTCACCCAGAATTCAGAGACTCTGAATTTTATCTGAAAAAAATGTTACTGGCTTTTCAGATAAATTTCAGATACTTTTTACACGAGTTTCAGAGAAAATTCACATGTTTTTCACATCTGTAAATATCAGGTAAATTTTATCTGAAATTCTTGTAAAAAGTATCTGAAATTTATCTGAAAAGCCAGTAACATTTTTTTCAGATAAAATTCAGTGTCTCTGAATTCTGGGTGAAATTCTCTGAATTTCCCCTGCCTGAACTTCTCTGAAATTTATCTGAATTTCCTTTGAAAGTCTGTAAAATGTCTCTGAATGGAAAGGGTAAAAAACATCTGAAAAATCCGTAACCGAAAAAATTTTACAGAAAATTCAGATTTCCTGGTTTTCCTGTGAAATGCGGCATAATGTACTTGTGTATAAATGCATAGACTCTTATGAAAGATAATAACAAGGAATAAGCCACAAATTCGTAGGGGTCTGGGGGCGGCAGCCCCCAGAAAAAAATAAAATTGGGGAAAATTTTATTTTTTTATTTTTAGGCCAAATTTGGTCAATTAGATACGTATTGGACATTTCTGCATCCGCAGCTGAAAAAGTTTAGGCCAGCTGGTCAAAAACAGTTAATTTTCAACCACGGCAGCATCTAACGTAAAATTGAAACTCAAAACACCGAACATTACAAAAATGACGGTCCGGAAAGGGTCCGGAAGCTAGCAAATCTGCAAACTTTCGGAAATTTTTTGACATTAAAATTTGTATACTAAAAGTTAAATTTTTGTAACAAGAAAACAACTTAAACGATACACTATGTAGTGTATTAATCAAATACATAATGCAAAATGCAACTATATACACACGCATATGCTTCCAGACAAGACAAAAGCAAAGAACACTAAGCCAAAGAGTTGCAGGGGTCTGGGGGCGGCGGCCCCCAGAAAAAAATTGGGGAAATTTTTGATTTTTAGGCCAAATTTGGTCAATTAGTCAATTTGGAAATTTTTTCTGCATCCGCAGCTGAAAAAGTTTAGGCCAGCTGGCCTCAATCGCTGAAAAAATTAAGGCCAATCCAAAAAAATTTAGGCCATGGCCTTAGGTATGGCCTAAAACAAAAACCCAGGTTGTCAACTTAACGTACCTTCGAAATTCAGCATTCAGGCTTTTAATTTTTAATGAAATTCGTATTTTCAACGAATTCCGTCCATTTAAAAATATTTGAAAAATCAGTCTTTCGGTTTTTCTGTCATAATGAATGAATGTCTGTCTCAATTTTTGCAAAATACATTTTTTAATCTGTTCGCGGGTTCGCCAAGTTGCGAAATTCCGACGAAGGAATTTTCAAATTTCAACTGTGGTTTCTTATGTTTTTTATGTTACTTTATTTACGTACTGTATATGCCATTTTAGACACGAATTGAAAATCGGAGTAAAATTTTTAGGAATCTGTTTTCTCAAGCTGTGAGCAAGGGATGGCCAAAAAGCAGTATGATCTTCTGTTCAAATTATTGTTGATTGGAGACAGCGGAGTGGGAAAGACGTGTATACTTTACAGATTTTCCGACGATGCTTTCAATACGACTTTCATTTCTACAATTGGTAAGACCTGAGAACAGCTTTTTTGGTCGTGTGATTAGATTTAAATATATATATATATATATATATATATATATATATATATATATATATATATATATATATATATATATATATATATATATATATATATATATACATTTGTAGCTGCTCTATCGCTTTGAACCAATAAACCTGTGTTAGTAGCTGAGTTTCTTTAATATCAGGAATCTGGGTCGAAAAAAATCACGTGTCTTGTAAAAATCACTTTAAATTACGTGTATATACTGTTCTTCATCCTAAAGAATGTGTGGAAGTTCAAGAGGTCAAAATAGTTTTTGCAATCTTCGTTGATGTTTAAACATAAAAATTTGATTCTCACAAGATCTGCCCGGAGGCCGGAACCTGTTTTCAACCGCTCCCGATTTAACCTACAATTTTGTGACTGTTTCTCACACCCACTTTTGATGTATTGAACTGTAGTAGTGTCTATTTAATTCTTATTATTCAATATTTCAGGCATAGATTTTAAAATAAAAACAATTGAACTGAAAGGAAAGAAAATAAAGCTACAAATATGGTATGTTTTTTGTTATGTCGATGCCAAAATAACGTCCGTTTGAAAGGGCATTGTCATTAATACTCAGCAGCGCTGAGCAGATTCTGCTGTCAGCTTGTCTTTTTATTTTTGCCTGTGTAATCCAGCTGGCAAATCAGGGACTGCGGAGCCACCCACAACACTCGCAGCCGCACTCGCAAACCTAGATAATTACGCAGCTAGTAGCTGACCAATTTAGCTGTTTATTTACATAAGTATATACGTATATCGTGGCTACAGCTATCAGTATATATAGTGTTATGGGTGTCTCGGTTGTCACGAACTTATCGGTTGCATTGTACTTTGTACCATTGGCAAAAATAAGAGGGCAATCACTAGCAGACTGCAGCAGAAAGCAGGATTTGTTAGGAGATTTTGCTAAGGCCTCAGAGTCTTAATAACAACTACCCTAAACGAGGCTTTACGCTCCAGTTGTCTGTTGATGGCGACTTGAGAACGCTATGAAGATGGCGCCTTCAGCTCCCCTTGCATTAGTCTCAAATTACTTAGTGGACCCCGCAGTCAAACGTTTTGTCTACATAAACCGTAATTTAACGGTCTTTTAGTTTAACTTTCAGTGTAAGTTTTGGACAAAAGCAAGCTTTAAAAAAATGATGTGGATGCGATATATACATTATTTTGTCAGTAGTTTTGTTCAACATTTTCAGACGATTAGGTTGCTGTAGAAATTAGACGATGCTTCTTAGAATCTGGGTATATATGGCGACAGGAATAGAAATGCCAGGTCCCAGCTTTATTCTACCAAAAACCAAATACATAGGTCGTGCAACAGTGAGGTTGTGTTTTTATTGTGTTTTTCAAGAATGAAAAATATTTTTCATATTTGATGCATCATTCTGACGTGTTTCAGGGACACTGCTGGACAGGAGCGTTTCCACACCATCACGACGTCCTACTACCGTGGCGCAATGGGCATCATGCTCGTCTATGACATCACCAATCCAAAAAGCTTCGATAACATACAGAAATGGCTACGGAACATTGACGAAGTAAGAGCGTTATATAGGGTTTCGCCGTTGTTACCACAATATTGGCCGGGGAGGGGGGCGACGACCCTCTTAATTTTGGTCTCCCCAGGGAAAGCGGGTAGCGCCAGAAGTAAATGTTGAGGGGGTATCCCTGTGGTGAATGCAAAACTTTTGGCCAACATCCCTTTGATGAATGTAGTCTAGTTTAAGCTTGACGGAGGATGGTCGGTGGATGGTCAAAATATTAGGCCCACTGAAGGAGGGTTCACCAAGGAGGGATGGGTATATATTAAAAATTTTTATGCTATTATATACATGTTTGAGGTCGTGTGTAAAGTGTAACCCCTCCTCAAACTTCCCCCAGATGTACACAGAAGGGTTTGTGGGGCAAGCCCCCCCCCCCACCTCCGCCAAT
>JASANF010014257.1:0-15676 GCA_030248245.1 Trissonchulus sp. WLG1_4
ATGATATATACATTATGGGGGTTACCTCAAATGACTAAGCTGCTATGAAGCAATGAAGCTCCGTACATACACTTTTTGGTCAGACTATAATTCCAGGCATCAAGAATACATCGAGTAGTCGCAAAAATCACACCACCTATTTAATCTCAGGGTCCAGCAAATTTTGGTCGGACTTTAGTGCCTTACATAAATAGTGGTGAAATTAGAGTTGAAGAAGGTGAGGTGGTGTTTGAGCTGGAAAGCCTGCGAGGTCTGCCCGGTCTCCAGGGACTGGTCGCCCATCCGCTCGCCGTAGGGATAGACGCGGGCGCTGAAGATGAACGGGACGCTGAAGTTCAGCTCCACCGTCTGCTCGGGGGACAGGCCGAACTGCTGCCGCCTTCTCCGGTTGTCTGAAACAGAAATAGACTTCTGAATCTCTCATTTGTCTTCTGAATCTCTCATTTGTCTTCTGAATCTCTCACTGGTCTTCTCATTGGTGTTTTGAATTTGTCATTGGTCAGCTAAATCTCTCATTGGTCGTCGGAATTGTTGACTGGTCTTCTGAATTCTTGATTGGTCTTCTGAATCTCTCATTGGTCTTCTGAATTTTTGATTGATCTATCGAATCTCTCATTGGTCTTCTGAATCTCTGATTAGGTAAATGGTAACCCACGGATACATAATTATCCGTTGGCGTGTCCGCCCTAAGGTGCGGTGCTCATCTCCGTTACAAAGCCCTGGAGCGTCAGGGGTGCCACTTCCAGAGTGAGGTACGTCCGTGGGAGGGGGACAGCCTCTCAAGGGATAATGCCCTTCACGGAACCCTGGCACCCCTGATCGATTAGCTGCCATGCAACGCTGCATTGTGCTGGCATATTTAAAGACAGTAGGTTTCTGGTGACCATACATGGGCGAGGGGGGATTGCTTCCCCCTAGAAAGGTCTGACCCCCCAATCGTCCTTCACCCCACTTCCCTAGTGTCAGGAGTAAACATGTACATAAGCACAGCTGTACATGGGGCGTCTGGGGGGATCAAGCCCCACTCCCTCAGTTTGAGGATCTGGAACAAGCCCACCCCCCCCCGCAGATTTTTGACCCATCGGGACAAGTCGACCTCCTTTTGTGCATAAAAAAGGTACCCGAAAGCTAAAAATTTGACCCAGATCGTTGTAATATGCTTCAAAAATAAACAAAGCAGAAAAAATAGCTAAAAATATCCTTATTTGCAAAAGAATTCCCACTTTTAGGCAAAAATTTGAAATTATTGCGTTGTTGTGAGTTCAGACTTCAAAAAACCGAACAGTCGGGACAATCCCCTCCCAAAATTTCGAAAAATCCGGGACAAGTCCCCCCCAGACCGAGACCCCGTGTACATGTATGTATGATTATACGGGCTTCGTTTTGTCCATTTTACCAGAAATAGCGAATCGAAAAGAATTGCTCAATCATTCTTATTTCATTTCACGCAGCACATTTTTGAAATTTTATTCATTCACGCCTGTTTTATTTCTCGAGGATGTCTGCAATGGAAAGTGTACTCATGTAATATATATTATTACTCTCAATTTACTTCACTGAATGCGTAGATTAAATAAGCCGACAGCGAAGAAACATTTTTTAAAGTTGACCTCAAAAACTACCGTAAGACTGTGTTATTCACAGATCGACAAATGTATTTACAATGTCCATTACAAGAAGAGTGAGACATATTAACAATTATATATGCTTTTTCAATTGTAGACAACTCTACCGCTGCTGATTGGCAAAGCCTGGTTTCCCGAAACTTTAAAACAATCGTCGTGTCTTCTGATTGGATAAATTATCTCTTGCAGAAAGCAGCCATAATTACACGTAGTGATGTATATAATTCAGTAAATCTATGCCAGGTTACAAGTATGAAATTCGTTAAATTCGAATTTATACACAGGGCTCCCTCAAAAAATGTATACGGCCGAACAGTGGAGGATAGGGGTATAAATGCCACCCCCCCCCCCCCGAAATTTCTGTCAAGAAAGTGAAGCTACACATTATATATGTTCCCCCCCTTTTGCTTTGATGAGGCGGCCAAAATAGTTAGACATCTGTCTAAAAATTTCTGACATTTTTTATCACCGTCCGTCCCCCCTAAAAATTTCATATTGTATATATCCGTTCCAGCTGCCACAGTCAGCAAACTCAATTACTCAAAAATCAACAAGCAGCAATTTCATTAAAAAAATTATCAAGTTTAGATCCATGGCCACGAGCCCTAGAGTCTGCACCAGTACTAGAAATTTTTAATGCCAGACAATCGGTAGAATAATAATAAATTTATTTAACGTCGTTACAAGCACGAGGACAAGGCTCATTTTAGCATGTACGACCTACGAAGTGAAAGTTAGCTTAACATTTTCTTTTAAACTCTTTCAGTGTACTCGTGAGAACTACTGACTACTACTACTACTACTCGTAAGAACTACTTCAGTGCTACTGTCTAGCTGCAGAATAGACATCATCTGGAAGAAATCCCTGCAAAAGAAGTTTAACCTGTCGCACACATAAACTCTTAACTTTTCTTAGCCATCAGAAAGGTCTTACAAGAGGTGGCGACAGGAAAAATATAGTCCTGGCAATAAACCGCAGACTGCTCATTTAGTTATTTCCTTACGGTACTGCAGTCTAGTTGTATATCGACAAAACAAGACTATTAAATTACTATCAGTTTTGAGTATGTCCTTGACGAAAATTAGTAGAAGTCATTGATAAATTGAATAAGAAGTCTTTGATGAATTGAATAAGAGTTCGCAACTTGTATTTTATTTGATCTGATTGCATATACAGCCAGTTTGACACCTCTTACTGTCAACAAAAGTTACGACAAACTTTTGACTGGGCGGTATATAATACGTAACAGTTTTGACTAAAACAAATAAAAACTCCTTGGCTGGATTTCACAACGGTGGTTTTATAAAACCATGGTTTTACGCACGTTTTCATGCAATTAGCACAAAATTTCATAACGAAATATTGCATGATTCGTTACGGATTCCGTAAATATTTTTAAACAGCAGTTTCAGCTCAGTTGAAATTCCAGCAGAGCAAAGACTCGAAGTGCTACAGGTCTAAGGCTTCAACTAAGCCATGGTTTTCATAAAACCACCTTTGTGAAATCCACCATTTATGTTCGCGGCTGCGTTGGCTAGATAGTTACGAACTAAATCGGGCTTACGTTTAGCTTAGGAAAATAGTAGTAATAAAAAATCAGTATAAATTACAAAGGCGGGAAACGCAGAAAATCTGCGAAGCAAGAAGCTGGCTCGATAAAAAACACAACAAATCCCGTCCGGTTCATACTTGTCCGTAAGAGTGACCGTTTGCTCCTAAGCACATTTTTTTAAAGTATACTTTACAAAATATACATATACAAAACTCAGTAGGTCCAAACTTTTGAGGTCTGAGCTAGACTAACAGACTTCGGAAAAAAATCAACACTTATCACTACCCAGATGTACATAGTGCGGGGTTCAGGGGTGGGGGGGGCAAGCACTAAGCCCCCCCGAGATACTGAGATTCTGGGTAAACCCCCCCTTGAATTTCCCTGACTGGGACAAACGCTCTCCTTAGCCCTAAAAAAGGTCCCAAAAAAACTGAAAATCTGTCCTTGGTGACTGTAAAATGCTCCAAAAATTAAAAAAAGCAAGAAAATAGTTTAAAAAATCAAAAGTATGCTTAAAATTTGGCACTTATACGCAAAAATTGAACAATTTTGGGTTTTTGTGAGTCCAAGTCCCCTAAACATCGTGACAAGCCCCCCTAAAATTTCTAAATATCCAAAACAAGCCCCCCCAAGACAGCGACCACGTGTACACGTATGCTTCTATTTATAATTTACACAAGTGTACTGGCTTATGGACAACCCGATAATCTACCGGACACGCTTACGGACAAGTATAAACCAGATTTTTTTAGCGAAGGCATACGTTTTTTATAGAATCTGTAGTGTTGTGACCAGTGTCCGGCCACAAGGGAAAATGTGAGACCAAAATAGATGCATATTTTCCAGAGAGAAAATCCACAATGACTAGGGCAGGACATTTCGGAGTTGCACGGAGCTGGGATCGGATTGGTCAGTAGACAAACGGTCGCATGTCAGCCGGAAATCTGAAATAAAAAGGCCCAGATTCAAGTAGGGAAGGACTTTACCAAGAATAGGATTGTCGCGGATAAACATGTCCCCCCTAAAACTAGTCCCCCCGGACACTTTTATCCGGATACAAGTGTCCACCCACTCAAATTGCCATTGATAAATCAGGTTCAACTTCTGGCTACGGTTACGGATCAACTTCTGGTTCAGGTTCAAGTTCACTTCCGTTTGTTATGTGTGCATCCTGCTCTGTGCGGAAGCGGGGGGACACTTTTATCCGGATACACTTTTATAGGGATAAAAGTGTGCCGCATGGGGGGACAGATTTATCCAAAAAACTTTTATCCAGATTAAAGTGTCCGGGGGACACTTTCAACCGGAAAAAAGTGTCCGGGAAAACAAATTTTAAGCGGGACCGTTTATCCGTGACAGGATTTAAAAAATAAAATGGCAACAGATACCCTTTCGTAATTCAAGACAATTCAAGAACGAAGTATTCAAGACACAAACTATCAAATTCAGTGCGCTGTGTAGCTAATACGTCAGTTTTTATTTAATCCGCGAAATCCTTTAATCCGCGAAATCTATTGTGGATAAGGCATGGAACTAAGTCTACAATTACTGATAAAAAATTACTGACACAAAGAGGAACCCCCCCCCCCATGAAATCAAGGCGTAAAAGGGCTATTTCGGAACATCGTTCCGGCCGATTAGCTAGAATAGGAAAAAATGTCATACTCTTCCCTATTATGTACTCTTGATAACATACATGTATGAGGGGGGGACCCCCCCCCAAAATCGAGGACCCGGGGGGGAGGGTCCCCAAAATTTGGGCAAAATTTAAAAAAATGGCAGTTTTTGGCGAAATTTTTAGAAAATTTTGCAAAATTTAGGGTATTTTTGGTCAATCTGGGGGAGAGGGTACCCAAAATTTGGCCGGAGAGGCCTCCCCAAAATTTTGATCCCGTTACATGTATGCTTGATAATATGCATAGCATATAGATAGTCCTTGCACTATATATATTTTTATCTTAATCGATACACACATGTAAGAACAGGGAATTTGAAACATTAAAAATTAAGGTAAAGATCGGTAGTCGATATTTAGTTACGCAGCGCCAAAAAAATGACGAGTTTTCACGTCCCATCAGAGACAATAGTCTTATTTTGTGAGTATTCTCCTAGATGCGATTGAAGTATGTAGAGCCGTATAAAGAAAGACAAACATGTTTGTATGTATATACACAAATGCAGGAACAACAAAATACTAAAAAAATAGAAATGTAGAAAAAAAAGCACAAAAAATAAAACCCAGCAAGAAGACAACAAGGGACAATTTTACTCTATTCGCCTGCTACCAAAATTAACTGTATAGTGTATTGTATAAACATATTTCAAATAAAAAATCGTTTGACCTTCAATTAACCATCAATTTAAAATTTAAATTTTTGTCAAAAATTTACTCACACAAATTTCATAATTACGGACGACACAATAATTAACTTTTCAAAAGTCAGCGTTAAATTGGTTGACTTATAGTAATATATGGGAGTATTGCTGCTGAGATGAAAAACTTTTTAATTACAATATCAAAAGATAAAGTCGAACAAAAAGTTGTGAATTGTACTTAACATTTTTTGCCATTAAAATCGGAAATTATGTCAAACTTTCGCACAATTGCAACGATTGAAAGTCACAAAACACACACGTATTAACCTCCAAGCAAAGTGAGACGATTCTAGTCTATTTCTATGGCTAGCAACTGAAACTTATACTAACTTTGGCTACTCAAGTCGAGGATTAAGTAGCAGTACAGAAGGGAACCGGGCGGGGGGGACGGTCACTCAATCAGCTGAAGAATGCTGAGCTGCTAGAAACTTAAACTACTAACTACTAACTACTACTATATAGTATATGTATATACTACTACTGCTAAACCTACATTATATATGTATATACTTGTCTAATACATAAGTCTGCTAATAGCTAAAGCTGGTCTTCTGGGAGAACGGACGATGGGTATCGATAATACTTTCTGCTATTAGGCTACTCCCCCCTATTTCAGGGAGGTCTCAAACACGGCCAGTGGCCAGACCTATATGGCCCGTCGGTAATGGGTAAAAAAACTATAAAACTTATATGCCCTGCGATAGTATGTATATATATATATATACACATATGTATATAAAAAATGTATATATATATATCACTGGCGGTCCCAGACTTCGATTTCGGGGGGGGCGGAGGTCTGAAGAAATTTTTTCACTTTTAATAATAGCGTTTTTCAGCTTTACGCTATTTTGTTATAGCCGCAGCCATATCAAGGGCAATGAATTGAGTCTGTTTGTAGTAAAAGCCAGTGGTGTACCCAGGAAAAAATTGAGATTTTTTTCAATTTTTAGGCCGAATTCGGTCAACTGGACACGTATCAGAATTTTTTTCCGACAGAAGAATAAAACACAAGATGGGAACATCAGATCAGACAGTGTATTACACCACTAAATGCAGCATAATATACTTGTGTAGACATGCAAATGCAGTATAATGTACTCATGCATACATGCATAGGCTTTGATGAAAGATAATAACAAGGAATAGTAAGCCACGGAGTTGCAGGGGTCTGGGGGCGGCAGCCCCCAGGAAAAAATTTGGGGAAATTTTTGATTTTTAGACTAAATTTGGTCAATTGGGGACGCATCAGAAAAATTTTCCGGCCGGACCATAAAAACCAAAGGGGGGACCCTTGTGTAAAATTTCAGTCGGAAAAAATTTCGGGGGGGGCGCCCAGCCCCCCCTGCCCACCCCCTGGGACCGCCCCTGATATATATATATATATATATAGACATTCGGAACGAACAAGTATGAACCAGAAATGAGTAACCAGGAAATGCAGTGGGTAGGTACCTATTACTTGACCAAAAAGACTGATTATAAGTTATTTTTTATTTTATCAGGTAAAAAAAGATAATTAAATTTCACTTAAGGTACATAATATATACAGTGACTTCTATACAAGGACAGAGCACTTAGTACCAAAAAAAGCAGTCAAAAGTTTAATGAAAAAACAAATTCACGCCTCACGCGGAGAACCCTCGTCCAAATAACAACTGTTAAACACGCATTGAAAACTGTATTCTACTGAAACATAATAAAATCAACACCAAATACTGACTATTTGGTTGTTTATAAAAACAGTCATGAGACTTGTGAATTTCCACTTGACTGACCGCTGACCTTGACAAGCGCCAGAGGTTAGAATTCATCAAGGTAATACAACTCACCATTAAAATACTGTAATGTTACACTAATACATAGCTAGAGTGTACAGTAGCTATATACTGGAAAACTGTATATAGTATGGCACATAAAATTTGGTGTTGTAGTTATTAAATAAACATTAAATCACTTAAAAAGACATTTACATATTATACAAGCTAAATAAATTTCTCATTCTTCAACTGAAAATAATGTGCAACACTCTTCATAGCTATTCAATTCACATATCATGACCCCCCCCCTCCCAGAGAAGGCTCCCCCTTATATTAATGGTTTCTACCAATTTTAACAGGACACGTTTGGTATAAATTAGTCAGTTTAAACTGAGACCCACCGGAAACCCTACCGTCAGAAAAGTCAGATTATAAATACGACACTGAGACTATTCACGTATATAATATACGGCTCTGTTGGTAAAGGGCAGAGACAGACGCTGCTACCCTAGGGGCCAATTCCTAAAATAGATTAAACGGATTAGATTAAAATTTGTTTGCCGAATAACTATCTCAATTTGTGGATATACATACTTACAAAATTTGGCGCACATACGTTACAAAAAGTTGATGCGGCAAATTCACACGAATTCATAGTCGATGTCATGAGTTATTGGCAAAACAAATCTTAATCGAATCCGTTTAATCCAATTTAAGAATCGGCCCACGCAGGAAGGAAGGGGTTGCTTCAGACAAAACGACAAGGATAAGGAACGAGTATGAACAAAGATGTACATACATAACGGGAAAAGCTTTCCCCCAGTTATGAGATTCCGGGACAAGCCCCCTTGCGATTTGACCCATCAGACAAGCCCCCTCCTTGGTGCTGAAAATAGAGCGCCAGCAAACTAAAAAAAATTGTCCCAGATCGCTGTAAAATACTTCAAAACTGAGCAACAAACGAACAAATCGCTACAAATAATCAAATTTTGCAAAAATTTTTATTTTTTGGTAAAAATAGGAACTTTTGGCAATGTTTTTAGTTCAAGCACCCAAAATGTCGCGACAAATCACCCAAAGTTTCAAAAAATCCGGGACGACCCCCCCCCCCCCCGAGACCGAAAAGTCTGAGATGACTTCGAACCAGGTTTAACAGCGAAACCTTTTCGCATCATAACAGATTAAACCCGCGTTTGAAGACTAAAATACACAGCCATAAAATTTAGCAAAATCATCCCAACATCTTGATTCTGTCCACGACCATAAATTTATGAAATGAAAAATATGCGCCAGAAAACCAGGGCTGTTTATCAAAAACTGCCAAAAAACAAATTTATGTCAAGTTCAAGGTGAAGTATATATCATATCCAATCTAAAATATTGATCAGTTATCAATAATCAATTAATAAATGAACTGTCAGCAGCATAACAATTGTCTCAAGGTGTGCAAAACGATTCCACGTTGTTGTTAAACAAAACGAAACGCGTTAAAAATTAGTTCAAAAGGATAACAAAGTTTGCAAAAAAGTTTGAACAAAGTTTCTACTGCATACAATGCATGCATATTTGGAAAGTTTTGCAATTAGGTCATTTGGCTTATTTAGTCGTGTTGAAATTCTAGCGAGCGATTAGTATAAGGGCAGACCAATGCACGTTCACAATAGTAGTAATATTATACAAGAGTGGAGGTATATATGTAGTACTATCGGAGGGGGGTCATAAAACACCTTGAATCGCCTTCCAGCCCCTCCTCCTTAAGATCTTGCCTGTATGTCGTTAATATAATGAAATTCAAACCCTCTCAAATGAAATTTACTATTTACTCAGCCCTTTGATAGTTTCTTGGCTATCTGGTATAGACATTAGACAATAGTGTAGCCTGGCAATCTGGCATATGTACGTGACGTCTGACTAAACCATAATGACATCAACACAATAATTACATCGAGTCTTCCTTAACCCAAATCAAAAATTCCTCCTATATATATCCTTTTTACCAGCCAAACGTGTCAAACTTTTGGCCGAAAAAGAAACCAAAAGAGTTGCCAACAAAATTTTTTGACCAGTTTTTTTAGCTAGAGAGCGTCGCTTAACCCGAAAACTTTGTTAATACTGAGGAAGCTGGAAGATGAATCTTTTATAATCGTTCCATTCCCGTATCGTGATGCCATATCGCAACCTCTATGAATCTATGAATCTTTAGTCGGTTATTCGCTTGTTAGGTGACCAGTGAAGCCGAACGTTAAAATTTGGTGAACTCAAAGTTGCCATATTTTCACCTTTTGGTTTCGATTTCGGATTTGCAATGGCACATCAAAAGCTAGGATCACACGGTTTTGCGCAAACATATTGGTTTGTTCGATGCCAAGTTTAGTCGAATTGGCCGTATGTAACAGTGTCCAAAATTGAGGTGACTTCTCCTACGGCCACATTTTGGAAAGACCTTTTGATTGACCAACAGTACCCAAACTTTTACTGTTATAACACGCTGAGCAGCATCCATGGTCGTCTGGAGGGTTTTCACCCTCCCTACTCATATGGCAAGCTCACCCCCCCAGACCACTGTTGCTTCAGCTCTCCCCCGAGTGTTTGTAAGGGAGCTCACGACGGCAGAATCGGTGGCTCACGAAGCGAAAATGGGCGGAAAAGTTGCTCGACACCCTCCCCCCCGCAGAATTTGCTGCAAGCCAAAGCATGCTGAGCAGATTATCAAGATCTCAGTTCTCCGCATCTATATACCTTTCTGGCATAGGTAAATAGTACTACCCTATAAAGATTTATATACTGGCTCAAATTATCTGGAATAAATGGTCAAAATCCTAGTCACACAAAAATTTAACTAGTTTTTGCATAAAAATCATTGTGGACCAAAATACAGTTACTACAACATTACAACACAAAAATCACCTACACAGCACTGAAGAAAGTACTTTAAAACCAACCTATTCTGAGGAAAGGCACGACAATGAGTGATTCAAGCTGTAAAACGTAACTTAACGCAAGGCTACCTCCATTCTCCCGAAACTGTCCCAAGAGTACGCAAGTTCACATTTATGAAAAATTCCAAATTTGTAAATTTTTTCTTTCGTGGTGTAACTTGCACATAACGACAGTAAGGGGTTATTTCACTCATTGCTTCGTCGTTAATAGCAGGGGGTTATTTGTAAAGATTTAAACTTGGGTATATATATATACATTTCAAATAAGTTTAGTATATACCTTCAAAGCTGCAATGACACTATAACGAGCTACGGTTAAGTTAAGGTTACTTAAAAAGCCGTTGCAATAATAGAGAGGGGTAATTGTGTACAACTACATTACCCCCCCTCTTACGCCAACAAAAATATTAATGCTACAACTATCTCGATATTGCTACTAGAATTACACTCTAACAAATTGAGCACATAACTTCGCTTCTCGCTTATGTTACAATCAGTTGAGGTTACTAGCTTGAGGTTAGGGGGGGATATACCACTACAAAACGGAGCAAAACGCACATTAAATTAAATTCACATCTAAAAACAGCTTATAGTATGTATATAAAAGTTAATTAATTATAATTTGAAAAAACAAAACGTTATAGTACATCCTACTCCTATATACTTAGACAGTTGCTATGAGAAAATGGGAAAATGTGTAATGTAATGTAATGAGCTAGTAAAACGAATTAATAACGACAATGCGTCAACATCGATGATAGGTGACAAAGCAGACTAAATCGGGTCAATTTTCATCACCTGAAAGATGCGAGGAAGAATATTGCAAGAAAACGAGTGTTTACTAAAGTGGGTGGAACCGACAAAAACATTACCAAACATATTGCAAAAAGTACATGAACTAACTTGGGGGGGAATACAGAAAACTTTTATATACTAACTGAAACTTACAAGCCTGGTGCTAAAAAATTTGCCCGAAAACCCAAAATTTACCCCAGATTGCTGTGAATGTGAATGACCAAAAAGCTAAAAAATTATTAAAAACATCCAAATTTTGCAAAAAATTCCCATTTTAGGCACAAAATTGCAAATTTTTGCATTTTTGTCTGCTTTAGACCGCGAAACGTCAGGGCAAACCCCCCCCCCCCCGCCCTAAAATTTCAAAAAACCGGGACAAGACGCCCCAAACTAAGATCAAGTGTACATGCAAGCTGTAGTCCAATGACGAAGTGGCCCATTTCTCCATTAGTCTTATTGTTGTAGATATCTCCATAATTCTGTTTCAACTTCCAACTTTTCGAGCAATTCTGTGTAAAAAAACTGTTTCTCAACTTTACTAAACGAGTCTACAAAAAATCTACTCATGAAAACGAAAAAGACAAACGAACGATGCTGATGCACTCTAAAGACAGCTACGTCTTTCCAAGTTTCCAAGTTGTAGACTTTCAGTTTCGACTAGTCTTGTATTAACCTTTTTCAACATATGTACATTAAATTCAAATATGACACTAAAACGCTACTAAATTCACGTATATATTTACATTACAAAATCTATATATATGAATAGTACCGCCAAATTATGAGTTAAATGAGATATTGTTATAATACCAGCTGAAAATTTCAAAAAAGGGAATTAAATACAAACCAGATTTTTTAATTAAAAAAGGAATTTTCAATTATACTATTATACTTTTACATACGCATACTAATAAAAAAGCAAATACAGTTAGTTTTTTCAACTAAATTGACCAAAGTACGACGAAATTGAAACACTTTAGTACATACTAGGGGCGTAGCCAGGGGGGGAATGGGGGGAATTCCCCGCCCCCCGCCCCCGAAATTTTTTCCGACTGAAATTTTACACAAGGGTCCCCCCTTTGGTTTTTATGGTCCGGCCGGAAAAAATTTCTGATACGTCTCCAATTGACCAAATTTGGCCTAAAAATCAATAATTTCCCCAATTTTTTTTTCTGGGGGCTACCGCCCCCAGACCCCTTCAACTCTTTGGCATAGTGTTCCTTGCTTTTATCTTAAATGAAAACATGTGCATGTACATACATCTGCATTGTGCACTACATATGTATTTGCTTAATACAATGTTTGGTGCATCGTTTTAGCTGTTTTTTTGTTACAAAAATACATTTTTAGTATATAATTTTACAGTTTTTATGTCAAAAAATTACGGAAAATTTGCTAATTTGCTGGCTTCTGGACCATTGCCGGCCACCGTTTTTGTAATTTTCGGAGGTTTGATCTCCAATTTTACGTTCGATGCTGCAGCGGTGGAAAATATGCATGTTTTTGACCGAAAAAATGGTAATATGTGTCGTTTTTTGCGTTAAAATCGCAATTAAGTGCATTTTAACACATTTCAAAAAAATCGACAAGTCATTCCCCCCCCGAAATTTTTTCTGGCTACGCCACTGGTACAGACAGACTAAGCACAATAATTATATGCATAATTTATTAGATTCAAATTCAAATTCAAATCGGTGGCGTATTCAGGAAATAATATCGTGGGGAACTTTTCGATTTTTGTAAACGGGCTAAAATGCACTTTTATGCAATTTTAATACAAAAAACTTTTAGGTTTGAACTGCCAAGTTTGGTCAAGTGGAGACGTATCAGAAATTTTTTCCGACCGGAAAATTAAAACCAAAGGGAGGAACGTCACATCAGACTGTGTTTTACACAAGTAAATCTAGCTTACTGTACTAATTTACACATGCAACAGAGTATGAAGTACTCACTACTCATCTACAAAAGCATTGGCTTTGACGAAAGATAATAAAAAGGAATCCTCAGGCACAAAGGTGCAGCGTCAGGGAGCGGCAGCCCCCAGAAAAAAAATATATAGATTTTTTAAACCAAATTTAGTCAATTGAGACGGGCAATAAAAACTAAAGAGGGGACCCTTTGCGTAGAAATTCGCTGGGAAAAAACTTTGGGGGGGGGGGGGATTCCTGGCTACGCCCGTGGACTACACCATGGGGGAGAGACTAACCCCTGCACCCCCCCTGGAACCGCCCCTGCTCCCCCCGCGGTACAACAACCTCCCGGTGAAGCCTGCGAACATGTCATCAAACCTCATCCATTATATGTATAGTGGTGCGGGAAAAAACCCCAACGCGCTTTGCGGAGAAAAAAACCCTCGTGCTTCCTGGCCGAACCTTACGACATAGTAAACAAAACTTTTGGAGCATGTAGGTAGAAAGCGCATCCCAAACTGACTTACCACACCAATTTCTGTGCAGTTTTGAGGCCTGTAGCATTTTTTATAAAATTTCAAAATTTTGCATGTTGAAAAATTCCAAAGTGACAAAATTTTCCAAATTTTTGACTTGTCATAATTTTTCACAAAAACGCTTTTGGCCTACGCCGTTTGCATTTTTCAAAAAAGTTACCGTTCCTTTATACTTCTGAAGCTCAAAAACAGTGAAAAATGTTGTATTTTACCTGTGACAGTTCAAAGTTTGTGCGGGAAAAAACCCTATTGCGGGGAAAAAACCCTATTATGTTTGGCGACAATTTTTTGCTAAACTCACTCATTGTTGATACAAAAGTTGACTGATCAGGGGTAAGAACATGCGTAGACTTCATTAAAACCGTTTATTTGGACGCAAAACGTTGTTTTTTTGCCGTTTTAGCACATACCCCGTCACCCCTTAATAAAACCTGTTTTGGTGATGTTTCACCAAAATTTGGCATTTTTCGGACTATTTAGGCTTTAGCTGCTGCGCACCACTTAAATCCAGGAATGGTAGACGCGGGCGGTGTTTCTCCACCGTTTCTAACGTAATAACCGAAAAAATCTGTGTTAATGCTTTTAAATAGTGAAAAAATGCATATTTGGGCAGAAGTCATTCCTACCAAAAAGGGTCGATTTTTGAAAAATCATTGTGAGTCACATGGGTGTCGGAGAAACGGTTTTTTAGTCCATACTGCAGCCTAAGAGTTGCAGAACACGATGAAATCGAGTTTATACTCACTGCTAATAGAGCAACCTAAAAAAAGTGATAGGGTTTCTTTTCCCCGCATTAGGGTTTTTTCCCCGCATAGGGTTATTTTCCCCGTAGGTTTCGATGCGTATATACTACTCAGAAACGTGAGTAGTTAGATTCCATTTTATTAGGGCAACAGTTAGGCGAAAGATGGCCGTCATAACAGCCGCGAGCATTAATGGATCCGAATTATGTGGAGCACAGGACAACCCGAAAAGTTGAAAAGAGGGTTTTTTCCCCGCACCACTATAACCCCCCCTTTCAGACTCCACGCCCAACTGAAGAAAAAGAAAATTATCAAAAAAAATGCGATAAAGATTACGCCAATTGATCCGATGCATTTATGAATCATAAAATTAACTACCAAAAATAGTAAAAAAAACTACTAATATTCTTCGGATAAGCAAAACTTTTTATGAAAACATCGTAGCAAAACTATAGTAAATACAAATATATATATACATATATATACTGTCTGCATAAGTCACATGGAATTGTCGACAAATTGAATATTTTTTTACAATATCCTAACCAGTGTAACAGAAAATTTAGTTTAGTCGAAAAAAAGTTTAGTTTCTACACCTCTAAACTTTTTCGACAAACTTTCATACCCTTTCACCTGCGAACAACAATAAGCAGCTAAGTTTATTATTGTTCGCAGGTGAAAAAAGGTTGAACAGATTACTACTAAACACAAATAATGAAATTTTTTTAACAAAAAAAATTTGTGCAGTGAAAATTCGAAACAATATTAGCTATAGTTTTCTTGGGTCTGTAACCTGTAAAATTTTATTCAACTCTGTCAACTGTATTTTAGAAAATGAGTTTGTGAGAAAGAAAAGTTAATAAAAAAGAAGAATAAACTAGAAAACTTTCTCAACTCTGTGAATTAGATGTTTCTAGTTAGAAACTTACAGTAACAAGAATTCACTGCAATAAATGGCGTATCAGATTGTATCAAATGGAATAAGATTTAAGTTTAATGATTACTTTTACAAGCCTTGATCCCCCAAACTTAAAATTTGAGCCACATGCATCACACTACATTTCTATGAATTCAAATCCAATCTGTTATATACGATATAGAATATAGATTGTGAACAAGGCACCGAGCTTAACCTGTATAGAAAGTTACATGTGCTAATGTCCGTTCAAAAATACGCTCATTCTCAGTTCTCAAACAATATATTACACAGGTCAGCATAGCCTACAATTTGCCTACAACGTTGTAGGCTGGACCCACGCACTACGCAGAGCAAAATAGAGGACTACACTACGCAGGAGCCTGCGCGAAGGACTGCGCACGCCGCGAGCCAAGCGCGACGTGCGTAGTCCTTTACGTTGCTCGGCGTACCTCAATCAGGCGGGATTGTCCCAGATTTTTCTATATTCTGCGGGTGGGGGGCGACATTAAAAGTACCTTAA